>CAUYQU010074992.1:0-49298 GCA_963574635.1 Cheracebus regulus
GACCCGTGTGGCTCCTCTGCCAGGAATCTCCTGGTCTGTGGGCAACAAAAATTCGTCAGAAAGTGCGGCGTCCACTCGTTCTCTGCGCTTTCACTGGGAGCTACATTCCTGAGCTGTTGCTAATTGGCCATCTTGGATCTCTCCTCTGTCCTTCTTCTTTTTAAAAATGTTATGTGTTTTGCACACGTATGTTTATTGCGGCACTGTTCACAATAGCAAAGACTTGGTACCAACCCAACTGCCCATCAGTGATAGGCTGCATAAAGAAAATATGGCACATATGCACCATGGAATACTATGCAGCCATAAAAAAGGATGATTTCATGTCCTTTGCAGGGACATAGATAATTCTGGAAACCATCATTCCCAGCAAACTGACATAAGAACAGAAAACCAAACATTGCATGTTCTCACTCATAAGTGGAGGTTGAACCATGAGAACACATGGACACAGGGAGGGGAACATCACACACTGGGGCCTGTCAGGGGTTAGGAGACTAGGGGAGGGATAGGAGGGGCTGGGGGCATAGGGAAGGAATAGCATTAGGATAAATACCTAATGTAGATGACGAGGTGATGGATACAGCAAACAACCATGGCACGTATATACCTATGTAGCAAACCTACATGTTCTGCACATGTACCCCAGAACTTAAAGTATAAAAAAAAATTATGTGTTTACATTTTAGGGATAGGGTCACATTATATTGCCCAGGCTGGTCTCAAACTCGTGGCCTCAAGCATTCTTCCTGCCTCAGCCTCCTGAGTAGCTGAGATTAGAGTTGTACACCACCACACCCAGCAAATAACTTGTTCTCTCAAACCAAAGGGCTGTTTTCTTTCCAGCTGATTCTTGTTAAACCCTCATCCACATTATCCACTGGAAACATAACGTGGGCCATAGAAGTAATGATAACTATGTCCTAGCTATGCTTACGACATTAAAAGGAACAGGCAAGATTAATATGTTCTACTTAACCCAATATATCCAAAATGTTATCTTTTTGATGTTTATGCAGTAGAAAATTATAACGAGATATTTTCATTCTGGCAGATCATGAGATATTTTAAATTTGGTGTATACTTTGCATTTATAGTACATCCCCATTTGCACTGACCTTTTCCAGTGCTCTGTAACCACATGTGGCTAGTGGCTACGATATCAGGCAGAAAGACCTGTAGCTAGCTTGTTCTAAATAACCAGATTCCCATCCTCCACCACTCAGCAGGTACAATGAGTTCAGGCAATGAGCAATGTATATTTCATTGCCCTTGCTTCTCATTCCATGAAACCTCTATGCGCTCTTCTAGCTCACTGAGATGTTTCTAGAGATGACTTTAATGGTCTTTTTCTCAGACTCCTAATGTCTTTGTCTCCTGCTCCAAGGCCAGAACCCTACCTCAGCTGCTGTTTCCAGAGCCTCTGGGGAGTGTTGGCACTGCCCCCAGAGCATCGGCTGTGCTCCTCCAGGTGCCCCAGTGGCCTGAGCCTGTGAGTTCTCATTGTACCAAAGCCACTCCATGTACCTCCAGGCAGGAGGAAGATGCCGCACTCCCCAACTCCTTGTCATACTCGGTCAGCAGGGCCCCCCAGTGGTGTTGTTTGAATCTAAACTCACAGCAGAAACAGCACCTTTAGGAGGACTGAGGTAAGAATCAGTATTTGAGACAGGCAACATTTGTCCCCACTGCCCCCTCCTCTTTTCAAGCACCTGTGCAAACCTCCTTTCCCTGTCCCGTTTACATTCATTACTATGTGGAAAAAAATGTGAAGAGGCAACATGGCGTTCTAAAGTGGTTTTCAAGGATGTTGCATTTCTTTTACTAGAGGGGGTCCTTTATAAAATAAATAAGTGCTAAGTTAGGCAGGTATATGAACTATGGATTCCAAGCCTTTAGTACCATAATGCATGTTTTAGTATCCATAGTATACAGCATCTTTCAACTTATCTGACTGTGGGACTCCCTTTTCTGTAGCTTATTATGAGGGATGAGAATTTTGAGAAATGTTTTTTTTTTTTTGATGTCCTGATAAATACATGAAAATCTCTCTTTACGGCCAGTTAGAAGTTTCTCTTCTTCCTGAGAGCCCTGGTAGAACTGGGGTTTTGGGAAAGAGTTCTCAACCCCTTGAACATCAGGCATCCTGCTCCACCCCCAGCTCTGTACTCCATGTCTGTACACTCTGCAGAGCCACCGTGCACCTGCCCCGGCCCCCACCAGTTCCCAGGCAGATATCTGATTGACGCGGGGAGCTGAAATCCACAAACACTGAGCTCAAGCCAGACTCTGGGGACTTGCTTTGTAAGCAAAAACTTGTTGCTGCTACATGTCCTGGAGGCCCTAAATATAGCTCCCTCTCTCATTAGCTTACCTTTAACACATTTTTTATTTTAAAATTCATAAATTAACTTACTCTTATTAGCATTTAAAATAATAAATCTCCCTAACATCTGACTGGCTGCCCAGAAATAACAGCTATCATCATTCTGGTCTTCAACCTCCACTGCTTCCTATGCATTTATTCACAATATATGTGCCTATGAAAATTTGAATTTTGTTTCGTGTGCTTTTTTAATGTAGCACATGATATGTATTTTTCTGCAGCTTTTAAAACAATGTAATGTTTTAGAGATCTTTTTACATCAGTACATGTCAGTAACTCTGTTTTCAACTGGGCCATGTAATTTCATAATATTGATTTGATCATTCTCTAACTGATGACCATTTAGAGTGTTTCCAATTTTCATATTTACAAACAAATTTGTAGTAAATGTCTTCGTGTACACAGATGAGCATAACTCTAGAATTCAGAACCAAAACAGGGATAATTAAATCAAAGGTAATGCATATTTAAATTTTATAGATATTGCCAAATTGCCCTCCAAAATGACTATACCATTTACCCTCCCATAGAACAGTACAGAGAACCCATTTCACTGCATCCTAGGCAACTCTTAGAATCATCAAACTTTAAATTCTTTGGTGAAGTTGTAACCACTTGATGAGTTTCCTGCCTGTTGCACAAATAGAGAACATGGCATTGCAGTAAAGAAAGAGGATTAATTGATGTGAGGCTGGTCATGCTACCTGGGAGATGGAATTATTACTCAAATCAGTCTCCTCAAGATTAATAGGTTAGAAGTTTTTCAACAGTGGTTTGAGGGGAGGAATTGGGGTGACTATGCAATGGGTGCTTGCTGCTGTTTGGTTGGGTTGGAGATGAAATAACTGGGAGTTGAAGCTGTTCTTTTGGCCACAGAAGCCATCAGTATCAGATATGCAAAAAAACCTGAAAAGATATCTCAAAAAAACCAATCTACAATAGTGATTATATTTGCAGGAATAATCAGGGAAGTTGCATATCTTGTGCCCTCCAGAATAATGGTTGACAATCTACACCTTAGCCCAGGGCTGTCCAATCTTTTGGCTTCCCTGGGCCACATAGGAAGAAGAGGAGGTGTCTTGGGCCACACATGAAATACACTAAGACTAACGATAGCTGATGAGAAAAAAAAAAAGTTACAAAAAAAAATCTCATAATGTTTTAAGAAAGTTTATAATTTGTGTTGGGCCACATGCAAAGCCTTCCTGGGCCACATGTGACCCAACAAGCTTGCCTTAGCAGAATTCAGGCTCCTCTCCTCCTCCTAGCCTGGTGGTCTTTCATTATTAGCTTTACAAAGGCAGTTGAGTTTTGGAGAAGAGCTATTATCATTCAAACTATAAACTAAATGTCTTCCAAAGTTAGCTCAGCAGCTTAAAAACTAAAGGCTGGCTAGATCAAATCTTTCCAACTGCCATGATCTTTCAAGTGATATAATTTTTATAAAGGGAGTTTCAAAGTAAGGATGAAGGGAGGTAGGAGAGCAAAATATTAAGGCAGCGTCCCCAAAGGCGGGTCCCCGGCCCCACAGGCAAGTTGCACCCAACTCCCAGGGAAGCAGGGTTAACAGAACAAACTGAAGAAGACTAAAAACAGTTAATATCCTGAGAGGAAATGAGGAGGACATTGAATACAAAAGTAGGCTGATATGAAACTAGAAACAATTAGAGAGATTAGAAATAAAAGTCTGACTGTTCAAACTTTTAAAAACCTTAGGAGTTTAGGATGAAACTGCTGAAGAGCAAGTGATAACTTGTAAAAGATGGTTGAGGTTTTTACCAGAAAGGGCACACAAATGGACAAAGCTGTAAAGGGTATGAGAAGATAATCAATAGACATAGGTCTAGAAGTTTGAACATTCCTCTAATAGAATTGTCAGTAGGAAAAAAAAAAATCAAAGAAATCATAAAAGGAAACTACCCTGAACTGAAGAAACACTGGAAAGAAAAATCAAAGTAGACCCATACTTCAACACTGATTTTTTTCACTTTATCTTCAAAATCTTTGCATATTAGAATATAAAGATCATTCTATCTCATTATTTTTGATGGTTGCATAGAAGTCCATAATATGGGCATGTACAGATACACATATACCTCATAATGTATTTAATTATTTTTCTGTTGACGTGATTTCCAATTATCATTGTTACAAACAATGGTCCAATGAACATCCTTGTGCATACATTTTTTTTTTGACTGAGTCTCACTATTTTATCCAGGCTGAAGTGCAGTGGTATGATCTTGGCTCACTGTAACGTCTGCCTCCTGGGCTTGAGCAATTCTCATGCCTCAGCCTCCTGAGTAGCTGGGTCTATAGGTGTTGCACCACTACCCCTGGCTCATTTTTGTATATTTAGTAGAGTTGGGGTTTTGCCGTGTTGCCCAGGCTGGTCTTGAATTCCTGGGCTCAAGTGATGCACTTGTCTTGGCCTCCCAAAGTGCTGGGATTATAGGCATGAGCCACTGTGCCTGGCCACATCTTTGTGGATATGGGTGAATATTTCTGCAGAAGGGATTACTAGTAATGTTTTTTTTTTTTTTTCCTTTGAGACTGAGTCGTGCTCTGTCGCCCAGGCTGGAGTGCAGTGGTGCAATCTTGGCTCACTCTAATCTCTGCCTCCCGGGTTGAAACAACAATCTTGCCTTAGCATCCCAAGCAGCTGGGATTATAGGCACACACCACAATGCCTGGCTAATTTTTTTGTATTTTTGTAGAGATGGAGTTTCACCATGTTGGCCAGGCTGGTCTTGAACTCCTGACCTCAAGTGATCCACCCAAAGTGCTGGGATTACAGGTGTGAGTCACTGCACCCAACTGCTAGAAATGTTAATGCTAAATTGCATTTAAATTTTTTATTCAAAGCTGCTGCCAAGATGCCCACTGGAAGGCTGTAACAAATGACATTTATGAAATTGCTGATTTATCATCATAGGCAACACTGGATTTTAGGGCACATTTCTTTCATGCCAATTTGATGGGTGAAAAGTATAATTTACATTTCTCTACTAATGTGTAAAACTGAACTCTTTTCACCTATTTGTTAAACATACTCATATTCTCTTATGTAAATTTTCTGTGCTCCTTATCTATTTTTCTATTAGATTTATGGCCTTTAAAAAATGAGTATTAGAAACTTGCTTTGTATTCTTGCTCAGCTCTCAGTGGGTCCTTTTCTATCTGACATCTTTCTTTAGCACGTTAGATTATATCCTTTTTATTTCTTTCTATTTATTCTCTGTCTTCTCTCCTCTGGAAATCCTATGAGAAAGATATATCAATATTTGCTTCTATAGTTCATATTACTTAACTTTAAACAAGATGGCATCTCTTTATTTTCTTTCCTAATGCATTTGGGAATAATCCTTTAGTTTGATCTTCCAATTTACTAATTTGGTTTTCATCTGTCTAGTCAGTTCATTTCTTGAGTTTTTTTTTTTTTTTTTTTCCAAATTGTAGTCCTGGTTTCAATTTCCAAAGATTCTTATTGTATTTTTTCATAGACAGTTTACTTTTAAATGGATGTGCTATTCTCTTAACTCTCTCTGGGATATTCATTTTAGTTACTTAAAGGTTTCTATGTTTTAGGTATAAATTCTATTTTCTTAGAGTCAGTTCTATTTTTGTGTTTGGTGCTTCTCTCAGGCTCTGGCTTTTCTGAAATGTCTGGCAATTCCTGCTTGTCTGTTGATGTTTGTAGATGAACATATGGACTGAAGAGTGTTGGTGGCTAGAGGACATTTCCTTACTCCATAGGAGAATACCATTGCTGTGGCAGGGAATGTAGCTTCTGATATAGGAGCCAACCTCGGGTTCCTGTGTGTGTATAGGGGAACTGTTATGGACAGTGGAAAGGAAAGAGCTCAACCATCCTATAGGCCACCCCTAACTTGCTCTTTTTCCTAGCGCTTATTGCTTCTGTCTGGAATTCTGGGCAGGGAGGATTCACTCTGTGATGACTGTGCATTCAGCTCTACAGCATGACAGTCCCTGTTTCACTTCATCATCTGTCTGTTCTTTCTTGTTTCCCAGAAGTTCCTTAATCCCCTGGACATTGATCCTTCTCCTGACTGTCCACAACCATTATGACTCAATTTTTATTTCTGTATTTATTCTGTCATTTCAGTGAGATTTGGGGAAGAAAAGAGGCAAACGTCATTGTGTCCTTAGCTATGTTGAAGTGTAAAACACTTATTCTGCATTTAGAATTACTTCATGAGAATCAGTTGCCAGAAATAGGGTTATTGTATAAACAGCAGGAACATTCTTACAGTTGCTGATACATATTTACAAACTGGTTGCTAGACTGAATAGTAGAACAAAGGGAAGGTGGTGGCTTTGCCAGGGAGATAGATGGCTGGGTTAAAATCTTAGTTCTTTCACTTGCCAGTTGTGTAACCTAAGTGAGTTAGGGAACCTCTCTTAACCTCAGTCTCCTCATCAGTGAATTGGGGACGGTAATGGAATCAACATTTAAGAATACTGTATGGACAAATTGTGTCAAGCATCTTCCTCAGGACCCAGCCTATAAAGGTGCTTGATACATGCTGTGAGTCAGCGTTTTTTTCAAATAAGTGGTTTGCCAGCATCAAAAAATTGTGGATTCAATTAGGAGCTTGGGAAGCCATTCTCTTTCATGGCCATTGGCATTTCATGCTCTCAGATAAATCACTTCCCAGCTTGGTATCTCTATTTGCAAAGAAAGAAGCGCCCTTCCTCCCTGCTTCTCTGTGAAGATTCACTATTATTTATAAAGCCCCCAGAGATGCTCAGAAGAAAATCTTTGTTCATCCTTGGGGGTGTTTTAATGAAGGGTCCTGAGCCCCTGCCTCTAGCTCCAGAGTCACTACTAATCTCCCTCTGAGATCAGTCAGGTATAAACTACTGTGGAAGAAAATGTCTGGTCTTATTCTGGGCCAAATTCCAGAAATTTAATTTCTTCCTCAGCTGGGATATTGTTCTTACAACTTCCTTTTCCTATTTGACAACTTATTCAAAAGAAATCTCCCACAAAGCTGCCCCAGGGAGGCAGCCTGAGCCTTCACCACATTCCAGTTCAGGATGCCAGGAGTTGAGTGTTTCTTCTATGCCCAGCCCAGAGGAAGGGCTGGATATAGCTCACACTGGAAACTCTGAGGCCACTGGCTTGGGGTGCAGTGACCTCAGGGTATCAGGAAGCATAAGGATAAGAATATTTAAAGAAACCAGCTCAATGGAAGAGAGACAGAGAGAAAGTGTGTGCTTCTCGAATTAAGACCAGTGCAGTGCAATGGTCAGCCATGGCCAGCACTATGAAAGGCCATTGAGGCAAGGTTCTGGCACAGTGGATGAGGCAAAGTAGGCTGGGAGGGGAAGGGAAGAGGAGAGCTCATTTGGAAAAATAAACTTTTCATTTGGAAAGTTTTTAGGGCAACCACAAGGCCTAAATAATCTTATTTTATATTTTATCTTTTTGTTTTGTTTTATTTTTAGTGAGCAGTAAAAAATTAAAAACAAAAAACCAAGGTGCAGGGCTTGAACTTGACCAGCACCTGGCCTTTGCACAGTAAGAACCACCACTGCAGGGATGTCTTCCTTTGTTCCTCTTTCCTGGCTCTACTTGAGGTGGGGCTGGTGGCCACCAAACTGGAAGGGGGCTACATGGAGGTAGGTGGGGCCATCGGGAAGTGCCTTGTGGAGGCTAAACAAAGAGAAGGCAAGCAGGATGCAGGCTATGGGTGAATGCCTCAAGGAGAATAGGGATTCATCTACCAAAGAGACCTTTCAGTCCCCCATTCCTTTAGCCTCTATCTGCACACAGTTGGCCTTTCCCTCTGTTCACCGAAGGACTGTTCAGCTAGCACAGGGGAGTGCTACCTGGGAGCTGAGTATTTCCTGAATTCTTGCTGGTGAGATAGGAAACAGGCAAAGAAAGATTAGGTAACTTGCTCAAGGTCACATGGCTAGGAAGGGGGAAGTTGGCATCAAACCAGGTAGTTTCTAAAGTTTCTGCAAGGTATAAGTACAATATCCCAAGATGCTATAAGAAAGCATTACCTAAGGTTCCCAGCGGGCTCTCAGAGAATCTACATACTGTGGGTAAAGTGGTCAAAAGCACAAAGGCCTACACAGAGCTGGACTGGAAAGCAGGAAAGGATGGCTGTGAGCAAGTTAAGGCGTAGCCCTTGGGAAATGTATTCTCACTCCATTGTCTTCAGTAAATCTCAAATTCTCTTCATATTTGAGAAGATTTGTATTCATCCATTCTTGCTATAAAGAAATACTGCTATAAAGAAATACCTAAGACTGAGTAATGTATAAAGAAAAGAAGTTTAATTGACTCAATTCCACAGACTGTACAGTAAGCATGGCTGGGGGGCCTCAGGAAAATTACAATCATGGCAAAAGGCAAAGAGGAAGCAGATATGTCTTACATGGTCGGAGCAGAAGGAAGAGAGCAAAGGGGGAGGTGCTACACACCTTTAAACAACCAGATCCAGTGAGAACTCCCTCACTATCACAAGAACAGAACAGCAGGGGGGATGTCCACCCCCATGATCCAGTCACCTCCCACCAGGCCCCTCCTCCAACGCTGGGGATTACAATTAGACATGAGATTTGGATGGGTACATAAATCCAAACCATATCAAGATTAATAGTGAAATAAATGAACAAGGAATGATTTCATTTTCTATAGGGCAGGTCTGCTAGTGACAAATTCTGCCACTTTTTGTTAATTTGGAATGTCTTAATTTTAATTTCATTTTTGAAAGATAATGTTGATGATTATAGAATTCCTAATTGATAGTCTTTTACTTTCAGCCTTTTGAATACATCATTGCACTGCCTTTTGACCTTCACTTCTGATGAGAAGTCCATTACTTGTCTTATTAAGAATCCCTTTTATGTGGTGAGTCCTTTTTTTTTTTTCCTGTTTCCACGATTTTGGCTGTGATATGTCTTGGTGTATAATAGCTTGAATTTGTCTTGCTTGGAGTTGATTGGGCTTCTTGGATGTGTAGATTAAATGTTTTTCATTAAATTTGAGTTTTATTCAAATAATGTTTTGTACTTTTTCTCTACTCTCCCTCTGGGATTCTATGATGCATGTATTGGTACACTTGATGGAATCCTACAGGTTTCTGAAACTCTGTTTATTTCTCTTTATTCTTTTTTTTGTCTCTGGGTCAGAATAGATAATCTCAATGGACTTATCTTCAAATTTACTCATTCTTCTGCTAGCTAAAACCTACTGTTTGGCCTCTCTAGTGAATTTTTCATTTCAGCTATTGTACTTTTTGATGCCAGAATTTCCACCTGGTTCTTTTTTTTATAATTTTTGCCTCTTTATTGAAATTATTTATTTGAGGCAGGACATTGTAATGTTTTTCTTTAATCCTTTAGACATAGTTTCCTTTGAACATGTTTATAATAGCTTCATTCAGTCTCATTTAAAATCTTCGTTTAGTGATTCAATATATGGCCTTCTTTATTAATAGTTTCAGTCAATTGCTTTTTTCCCTGCATATTAACTGTACTTTTATGTTCCTTTCATGTCTCATAATTTTGGTTGAAAACTAGACATTTTAGGTAATATAATGTGACAGGTCTGAAAATCAGATGTATTTTCTTCCCAGGGCTTATTGTTGTTATTACTGTTTCTTTTTTAGTGACCTTCCTGGATTACTTCTCTAAAGTCTGTATTCCTTGTAGTGTGTGGCCACTGAAGTTTTTATTCAGTAGCTTAGTTGGTCAGAGATGAGTTTAAGTGCCTTGAACCAATAAGTTTTCCACCCTTACAGGGAACTGTGTGTGTTGAGGCATGCTTTCACTACACAAGCAGTTTACTCTTCAGCCTTAGCTTTCCTTTTTTGCTTGTGCAGAGCTTCTAGGTGAGCCAGAAGTAAGAGATGAGGCCCTTTCATTTTTCTTTTTTCCCTAGGCATGTGCATAGTTCTGGATGTGCATGTGGTTTTCTAGATCCCCAGGGATATGTCAAAACTTTTCATAATTTGTTATGGACATCTCGTTTCCTAAATCTTTCTTTAAAATTTTTGACCTGCTCTTTAGTGTGGATGCTTTAGGGATGGGACTTTTTTAGATCCTCTAAATCCGACCTGGTAGCTGCAAGGCTGCCAGTTTTTGTAGTTACAGTAGAGCCAGGCAATGATTGTTGGGAGTAGGTCAGATCACAAAGCCATAAACTGACCAACCTGGGCAATATAGTGAGACCCCATCTCTATAAAAAAAAATTTAAATTAAAAAAATTAGCCAAGTGTGGTGGCATGAGCCAGTAGTCTCAGCTACCAGGGAGGCTGAGATGGGAGGATTGCTTGAGCCTAGGAGTTTGAGGCTACAGTGAGCCATGATTCCACCACTGCCCTTCAGCCTGGGTGACAGATTGAGATCCTCTCTTTTAAAAAATAAAACAAAATAAAGCCATAAATTGCTATTCGTATGGAGGTTCTGTACTTCTTAAGTAAACGTGTATTGTTGATTTTTGCAGTTAAGAAAAAGTTAATTTTAACAATTTTTGCCAGTGTTTTCATTACTTTTATGGAGGAACAGATTTATGAAGGCTTTCACTCTGCCATTCTGGTCCCCTATGACTTAACATTCAGCAATTTTTACTTTTTTGATAGTCTGACAATACCACTGTAGACATTCTTGTACACATATCCTTTAAGCATCTGTCTGATTACTCTTAAGCAAATTTCTCATGCTGGATCAATTAGATAATTCTTAAAATTTTTATATCCCAGCAAGGTAATAACAGTGTGGTCCCTTCAATATCATGCTCATCTCCTTTCCAGAATTGGGTTTGATCATTTTTTTTTTCATCTTTGCTGGCCTGATATGCAAAAGAATCACTTCTTGTTTGAATTATCATGCCCTTGATTACCAGGGAGAATATATATCTTTCCCAATATTTACCACTGTCTGCTCTTCTTTTGTTTATATTATAACTTTTCTCTATTCCTTCCTCTTCCCAACTCCCCCATTCTCCCCCACCACATGCCCCATGAAAAGCAGGAACTCTTTGAAAGGTTCAATCCCACTAATTGCCTTATAAGGCAATATATCTAACTGCCAATGAAAAACTATCTTATACCAACCCAGAAATGCATGATGAAGTCATAAACAAAATGTCTTGGTGTAACAGATGCTACAGCTTCAGCATTAGCGGTGTTATTCCCTTGTACAATTGCTTGTGTGATCCCAGTTTCCTGGGGTGGCATGGATGACACTCTCATCCTAACAGGAATCAGTTTTTCTGCTTTATGATGCACTCTGGAACCACTAATTATATCCATCTCACCCCCAGCTATTTGACTTTTCTTTCTTTCTCCAGACTGAGAGATGGTGGAGGGGAGTAAACCTGGCTTGTCTCAGGGGCACAGGATAGCCTGCAGGAGCCCTGCCCAGATCCTGAATGCAACTCTCCCAGTCACAGCTTTTCAGGGGTCATCTTACCTGAGTCACCATGGGGACAATGTACTGGAGGACCTTGTCTTACCCTGTTCGTAGGAGACCCCATCAGAAGATCTTGTTTCATGCAGGAGCAGGAGACCCAGGAGACTCAGGATCCCACTCTGGCTCTGCCCAGAATGTCCCATCCTAGAGGCGGGAGGATACCCTTAGGCAGCCCTTGTCTCTTACAGAATCAACACAGTCAATAGGAAGATGAGAGGTGGGACTGGCTAGCTTGAAGTCCTGTCCAGCCCAGCCACTTATGATTGGGTTACCAATGAACACTTAGACCCTGCGTGAATATTCAGAGGTTGGGGAAGTGTACCCTCCTCAACTCTCAATCTGTGCTACCCACACAGGACACCAGTCCCCAGTTTGGTCTTGGGAGTCAAGCTGCCTGAGCTTGAATCCCACCTTCACTTCATACTGGCTTGTATGTGACTTTGGGCAAGTTATTTAATCTCTCTGTTCCTCAGTTTTCTCACCCTTAAAATGGGGACAATGCTATTACCTCCCTCAGGCAGTTGCTGGGAGTGGTTCTAAGAGAGGTAACAGATATACAGTGCTTCCAACTGTGACTGGTAGACAGTAAGCACTCAAAAAATGTTAGCAATCAAAATGCTTTAGAGTTTAGCCACTGTTCCTAGTCCTGCCCTCTGCAGCCATTGTTTAACTCAACAGCAGAAAACCTGCTGGGGCTGGGGCACACGGAGCACTGTGCCAGGATGCCCACCATCCAGGGATGGGTGAGGAGATGGGCTGATGGAACCCTGGAACCCTGCTCCTGCAGTTTCCTGGGAAAATTTGTGCCTGCTCCCAAGTGCAATATACACTTGGAGTCAGAAAAATCTGCTTTTAAGGGCCTGCTTCTTACGGACTCTTCATGAGACCTTCATAAGGGTGAATTCCCTAAGCTCTGAGTGTCGATCTCTTCATTTTTAAAATAGAAATCACAGTATGCACCACTTGCTGTGTTAGGGGAAAGATTAAATTGCTAATGCCTGAGACCTGATAAACACCACTGGCACCACACTAAGAATTCATTTCGGGTCATAAAAAGTGACATTCTGCTCTTACCTTTTCTCTTATCATTAAGAGCCCCCCTCCACCTCCACGACCCTATTTCGAATAAAGGACATGTCAAAGTTTCTGCAAATGTGGTCTTATTTAAAGCCAAGCAGAGGTGGCTTTTATGTGATGTGACATAAAAACTCAGACTGAGCCCTGTTTTGCTTTCTCTTTTGGCTGCTGATTTGACCTAGCTGCCTTCCTTTTCCTCACACCATGGGGAGCTCAGGTTGCCAGGTAAAATCAGCGTAAGTCTAATGAGTTTCTTCCACTTATGCTGTCTGCAGTGGCCTCGGCATCCTGAGCCAAGGGGCCAGTGGTGCTGTGTGGCTGTGCTGACACATTCCTTCCCCTTGAGTAGCCCTGAGACCTGGGACGCAGGAGGGGGAGTAAGTGAGCCAGTGCTCAGAGAACAGCCACCTACAGACCCGCAGGCAGGACCCCCCAAGAGCCGCACTTAGCCTCCACAAAGAACCAGGGCCTCTTCCTCAGCGGAGGAACCATTTCCAGAACGCAAAGCAGCTTCCAGGGAGGTCCAGATGCTGTGCCTTTGCCACTTCTCAGTGCTGAGCTGGTTTGGCAGGGAACGTGGCAGGCAGTAGTTGGCAGTCGCAAGGGGCAGAGGAGCATTCTGTGCCATTTTTACAGAGTCACATTTCTGACTTGATTGAAAGTAGAATCTTTAATAATATATAGGTTTCAAGTGACTGAGGCTTGCTTTTGCCAAATCCTAGCATAAAGCATATTTTTACAGCTGGGATGATAAATCCCTGAAAGACGGCACTTACCATGGAAACGCTGACACAGCCTTTCATTCCCTTCACAGTGATTAAAATCCTCATTTCAATTTGTTTTTCTTTATTTTGAGCTAGAGTCATTTGCAAGCCCAGGAATACATCTCTGTGAAAGAAAATGAAATGCTGCCCTCTGTCAGAAATAAAATGGAACTGTTCTTAACTCACTGCAGTGGTATGAGTCTTGCTTTGGAGAATCGTGGGAACCCAGGAAACCAGGCTTTCTAGCCAGAGAAGAGACTCCTGCAGAACTTACCTTGTTTCCTAGGGAAAGTAAGACAGTGACAGGAAGGCAGGCAACCAACGGTGTGTTACCGAATCAGAGGCCACTGTGGGCACCTGGAGATTTAGCCTTTGAGGGATTCTGGGAGCCACCGTAGCCAGTGCACATCAGGGCCATCCTGCCTACAAGGTGGGAAGCTCGGGGGTGTTTGTTCGTCAGTTCCCACCAGTCACTGGTTTCAAGCTGCCACACATCAATTCTTATGCATTTCTGGCCTGCTGGTCATTGCAGGCTCCAAAGGCCAGAGGGAGCCCTCATGCAAAGAGAGGCAGATTTGGCAGTTGGAGACCCAGTCCTTATGCTGGTGAGGCCCGAGTGCATACAGGGAGCCCTGATCTGTCTGCCGCACCCACTCTCCATTGTCCCTTTTATGCTCCTTTGGACTGTTTTATTTGCAAGTATATTTAATTGTTTGTCCCCTCCAAACCTCATGTTGAAATATAATCCCCAGCGTTGGAAGTGGGGCCTGATGGGAGGTGTTGGGGTCATGGGGGCGGATCCCTCATCAGTGGCTTGGTACTCTCCCCATTGTAATGAGTGAGTTCTCACTCTTAGTACCACGGAAAGCTGGTTGTTTAAAGGAGACTGGCAGCCCCACCTCGCTCTCTTACTCCCTCTCCCGCCCCGTGACATGCTGGCTTTGCTTCCCTTCTGCTATGACCAAAAGCTTCTTGACGCCTCATCAGAAGCTAAGCAGATGTGGGCTCCATGTTTCTTGTACAGCCTGCAGAACTGTGAGTCAAATAAACCTCTTTTCTTTATAAATTACCCAGCTTCAGATATTCCTTTATAGCAACCCAAAATGAACTAATACATTTCAGTCTCTTGGAGTTCAAGGAATTCCCTCTGTTTATTCAAGTCTTATCATCTGTGCTGAACCAAAAGCTCAGTGTGCCTACTAACCAAGTGCCCAAGAATGTCTTTCTACCTTTGCAAATCTTCTAATTGGAAAATCCTTAATTGACCTGCCACGTGTCTTAATCTGCCAGTGAGATCTCAGCAGTGTTTCTAGTTTAATAGCTAATGTGGTTTCAAATTTCGCAACCTAACAAGGCTTCATTCAACTCTGTAGATCATATTAGAACTTGGTCTAATGAGACCTGAGCATTTCCCTGATTCTGCACATGGTCAGAGCTTGGCAACAGGGTTTTCCAAAGCGTTCCACGGGTAATCAGTCTGAAGAGTTATCCCTCAGAATAGGGATTCAGAAATGAGTAAGCCTGGTAACATCACTAGGTATAGCCCCCTCTTAAAGATCATAAGACCCACCAGCATATTAAAGGCTTCATACAGAAGTCCTGCAGTGAAGAAATCCAATTAGCTTTGTTTAACTCAATGTTTCCCAACTTATTTTATCACTGGACTAGTTCTTTGCAAAACATCTATTATCATCCTGTAACATACCATATTATAGTACACTTAAAAGGATTTGCCTTCTATTTGTTTTCCACCCTTGTTTTAGTGAATTTTTAAACTATTTTTATTTTACAAATATGACATGTTTCTTGTAGAAAAACTGGGCTGGGTGCAGTGGCTCATGTCTGTAATCCCAGCACTTTGGGAGGCCGAGGCAGGTGGATCACAAGGTCAGGGGTTCGAGATCAGCCTGGCCAACATAGCGAAACCCCGCCTCTACTAAAAATAAAATACAAAAAATTAGCCAGATATGATGGCTTGCGCCATTGAGCCTGTCATCCCAGCTACTCAGGAGGCTGAGGCAAGAGAATCGCTTGAACCCGGGAGGCAGAATTGCATTGCAGTGAGCCGAGATTGTGCCATTGCACTCCAGCCTGGGCGACAGTGTAAGACTCTGTCTCAAAAAAAAAAAAAGGAAAGAAAGACTGAAAAAAATACAAATAAGGAAAAAAGAAAAAGCACCAAGGTATAATTACTGTGAACATCCTGAGTTCCGGCAGAGCATGCGTCCACGTTGCAGCATTCCTCTGTGAGAAGCTGTTTTTATTATAACAAAAATTAATCTGTCTTCCCCAGATTATGTTCAATTTTATGACCCTTGATTGTAAGTAGCAGGTTTCGTAAAAGAAAACACACATTCTAGCCAGCAAAGGCCAAAGAACCATTCTGAATTATTTCCAAAACCCCAAGTGGAGGAAAATTCCTCTACCATATGTTGTACCTTTTATAGGGAGTGGCAGGCCAAGAAAGTAAACGAATTGGTAGGAAGAGGAAAAATATGTGATTTCTCAACCATGGAAAAATACTTATTATAAAAAAAGGCAATAATGAAATACACTCAAGAATTTGGAAGATTGTCTTTAGAAGATGAGCGCAAAGGTGACTTTCTTAATCAAAGCATAAAGATTAAGTATTTTGTAAAGCATCCTCTCTCCCCCGACAGAACCAGTGACAGTGGGAATTAAAGCAGAGTAGGGAACACCGTGTCTCGTGGGGGGTAGGGAGCCTTTCCTGGAGGTGACACAGCCCCTGGGGTAGGGCCAGGTGCGTCTGTCCCGAGAAGCACTGGGCTTGCCGCATGACCTCCAGATGCTGCAAGCATGTGTGGGGCCATGGGTGGCTCCAGGGGAAGCAGGAGGTACAGTTGGTCACAATGACGTCATGCAGCCCTAGGAGGAAGTGCCCTCATTACCCGCTTCACAAATGCTCCCTGAAAGCCTGAGCATGTTTCTTCCATAGGGGCTTTGCCCTGGCTAGCTGTTCCCTCAGCGTGGGATGGTCTTTTAGGTCTGAGCTCAGAGAGGGTCTGTGAGGAACCCAAGAGCACACAGCACAGAGGCAGAGCTAACACCTGCCTGACTGCAAATCCCGCAGCCTCAACTTTGAGCTCTCACAGGGTTTTCCTGTAGTTGTAGTTTCGGAAGAGAAGACTTCTGCCTTGAACTTGGCACATGTGTGCTATCTGAAGTCTTGGGGCAACATCTTATGCATAACTCCAGATCTCCTTCTTTTCAAGATAATGGCTTGTCCGAAAGGGCCGAGGACAATTCCGATGCTGTCCTCTGCCGGCTGGAAGACCATTCTAGGGGGTACCTGCTCTGTGCACACAGTCACAAACCACAACCCCCTTGCTGCCAGCCTATCTCTCTTGCCCTCTTGAAGCAAGAGCCAGCCAATACTCCAGGCTGTGTGACAACACTGCACAAGGCATGGTCCCAGAGGAAGTCCCTTCAAGCAGAGCCAGCTGCCCACTTATGATGGCCACTGAGTGCCAACCAAATATCATATCTAGGGGGAACCTAGAGAGAAACAATGTCAACTTGTGTCTTGTGTCAACTCCTCACAGTGCTCTCTCTGATCCCCTATATAACGCAGCAGTCCCTGTCACTGTCAAACCTCTGGTCCATGTTTAGTTTTCTTCTTCGCATTTGTCACTCTCTCATGTCAGAGTGTCTCTCTCTCCTTCATGAGAGGCAGGGATACAAACCATCTGTTCACCTTGATTTCCCAGACCCCAGAACACTGCCTGGCACCAATACATGCTTGATAAATATCTGTTGGTCGAACATCTGCCTGTCCTTACAGTACAATGGGTATGTATCAGAGCATCAGGAGTCCAGGTAAGGGCTGGTTGGGTGATTCAGTCAGTTTGACTCCAGCAACAGTCTCTCTAGAAATGTGAGTTTTGACAAAGGACTTACCAGGTGTGCCAACCCGTGCATGTTACCAAATCTCTTAAGCCTCAACATCCTCAGCTGTGAAACCAGAACTAATGATATCTCCTCTACTTGCATTCTTACTAGTTAAAGATGCCCCTGATTCACTACAGATGGTTGCGCAAATGGCTAATGAGGCTACCATGATCATTCTCCATTAGTTCTCAAAATAATTTTACAGGATTGTGTGGCTTGTTCTTCATATTAGTGCATTGCTGTGTGCTAATACATAACCCCCCCAAATTTCAGTGTCTTTACACAGTCAAGTAATATATTTTTACTCATGTAACAGTGCAAAAAGATGTTTCTAGGTTGTTCTTGTGGAAGGGAACAAAGTAGATGGGAATATTAGCTCAACCAAGTCATTCAGAGACCCGGGCTGAGAGAGGCTCTGCCGCTTTCATCATGTTGGTTCCAAGGTCACCCAAGGTCATCCTGGGCATTGACCTTGAGCAGACAGATGGGGAATAGAGAAAGGGTCATCCATGGAAGGTTTTCATGGGGATGCTGCTCCTGTTCCACTGGCTAGAAGTCAGTCACATGACCATATCCATCTGCAAGGGAGGCTGGGAAATGTGTTCTAGCCATGGACCCAGAAGAGAAGGAAAAAGGTACAGTGATGGGCAACCAGGCTTTGCATTTGATAGCTGTCACTTATGCATTTTATAGCTGTCATCGTGGAGACATGAAGCTACTCCCTCAGTCATCTGGCTTTCACAGGTTTTGTCTGTGTGTCTCCCCCTCCTCCTGCCCTAGCTGCACTCTTGGTGGCACCCTTGCCCCGCTCCCTGACACTACCCACAGATGCTCGTGGACCAGTTCCTGGATTCCTGCTGTATCTCTACCTGGAGGACACACCTTACTATAGTGTGTTCTTAATGGGGGCAATGAGGTATATTTGTGGTTTCAAAGTTTCTCTTATAGATTTTTACAACATGGCAGGTAGTACCCAAAGCTCCCAACTCAGCATTTAAACACAGACAGCTCTTATTTCCTCCCCTTTTAATCCTGTCAACACCTGCCAGTTTGGGGTGGTTGCCATTGTCTCTAATTTATAATCACCATTTCAGAAAGAAGGTATATTCTTACTGGCCTGATGCACGTCCAGCACTTTGATTCTTCCAAAAGAAGAGGATGGCTAGAAATAGGATCTTGTTTCACTTTCAGCATCCCGTAGACGATGAATACTTCATTTTATGTGCAAGACAATCCAGGCACTTCCTGAGAGTCAGAGACTTCTTTGTGTGGTGGGATTTCAAAAGAGAAAGCCTGGGCTCATGCCTGAGAATAGAAGAGAACCGTAGCTGCTCGGATTCAGGTGGGCTTTCAGACTCCATGCTTCGGGACTTTAGCCTGGTTACCGAAAGAATGTGGAACCCAGCAGCAAGACATTCAGGAGCTTCTGTTCCATCCCTTTTCCCTGGATATCTTGAATCTAGGAGTATCAGTGATTGGAAGTTTGCTCTGAAAGATAAGAAACCAAGTCTCTACTTATTTGTCTTTTAATTCTTCCTCAGGGGCTCCTTGGAATTCAGCATGTTTGGAATTATAAACAGCTACATTAGTGGCTGACTGTGGACACATTTCTGTAATGCCTGTACCTGAACTACAAGAGTGTGCTCTCAGAGGTATCCCCTATTTCCTAGGTTTGGAAGTAATTTGAGCCACAGAGATCTGTGACTGTAGATTAGGAAGCTCAAGTCCACTAATGTGGCCTAAGACCACTTCCTGGGTCTCAGTTTCTTTATCTGTATAATGGGGTGGCTGTACAAAAAAGATCCCTGAGGTTCCTTCCAGTGCTGTCACCCTTCCTTTGAATTTCGGCCTTGGCCAATGGCTGACACCCTTTGAAGAACACGCCTGTGGTTGCAGTGATGGTAGTTTCCTGAGATGCCAGGCGAGGGCAGCCAGCAGTAAATGGCCGCTGCTGCCAGAATTCCAGGGAGGAGCATCTCAGAGGCAGGGAAAGACTTCAGAAGAAGAAGGGCTGTGGCCACTATGACTCCTCTTCATTTCTCTTGTCACAACATAGGCTGGGGCATTCCCCCCTCCCATCCCTGTGCCCTCTGTTACCTGATGGTCCTCTATCCCTGCAGATCCCACCATCCTTGTTAACTACAGGGCTGCCTGGACTTTAGGCCTCTTCCCTGTTTCAGCCCTGAAGACCATGTGCTGCCTCACAGCCCTCCTGCCTGCCCCAGCATTTACTCCCACATCTATACCCCCCCTCCCAGCACCTCATACCCTCAGTTTCAGCTTTGCTTTCTTCACCCTTGTCCCCACCATCACCTCCACCCCATGGGAATGAGAACACAGATGACAGTGCCTCCCTGCGAGTGAACAGTTGCAGTCACAGCTTCTAAGGAGTATGGGCCAGGGCTGGTCCTCAGCTGTTGGCTCATGATGTCTTCTTTCTGGAAACTCAAAGGGACTGTCTAGATAAACCCATGGATGCCATGCTCTGCCTGCACCTCGTGCTCTGGTGTTTCAGCAAACGGACCCTGGGGTCATATTCAGAAGCACAGGAAACCTTTTTGTTCATCCTCTGCCTGCACTTTCAAACCATGCCCAGCTTCCTGTCACTCCCAGGCCTCTGCACATGCTGCTCTTCTCACTGGAGGGTCCTCAGCCTTCTTTCCCCTGCCAGCTCCTTCTCCCACCACAGGGCCCAGCTTTAGAGCCTCCTCTATTTGGCTGTTCTCCCCTTCCTGCCCCCACCCAAGTCTGTATTCAGATCCTGATTCTGTTAAAACAACAGAAACCTAATCTGGCTGTCAAGCAAAATGGGAAATTGTTGCGGGAATATAAGATATCTCTCAGTGTGCCTAGGAAGTAAGATAATGGAATGTGAGAACAGGCGAGAACAAGTTGGCTGTCCAGTCTAGGTGCGTCCCTGGAACAGGCAAGCCCCATCCATTGTCTTATGTCACTCAGCTAAGCTGCAAAGGCCCAGAGAAAGTGTGACTGGCTCAGGCCATGCAGTTGGCTCTGGGCTGACAGTGGACTGGTTTACAGCCCCTCCAAGACTGTCGCAACGTGGGACAGGCAACTCCCAAAGAAATTCGAAGTGCTGGTGGGCAGGAGGAACGGATGCTGGGAGGGCAGGCAGACAGCAACACAACAGACTCTGAGATGGAGAATCATTTGCAGGAAGTTTATTAGGGAGCGCTCTTTGGACCAACACCTGTGGAAGAAAGGGGATGCAGGCAGGATTGAGCAGAGGGAGAAGTTGAACTGAACTGCAGTGCAATCCCAATAAAGACCTCAGCATTAGATTTAGAGCCCTACATTGGAGCAGAAGACCCAGGCCTTTATACCTCTAGGTTGACCCAGGAGGCCCATCTTGATTGCCCCAGGGAGCAGGTGTGGCATTGGATAAGGCAGTTTTCTGGAGCTGAAGTGCTTCCCTGGAAGAGCTGCTGGTAGTGCTCTTTGCAGCTGCGGGAACAAGTCCTCCATTCCTGAAGGGGGACCTGGGCAGTACAACCCGTGTGCACAACAGAGCTGATGGATATCATGGTCTCCATCAGGTTTCAGGGCTGCCTCCCCACACCTTTTTTGCTATGGGATCAGAGATTTCAAATACATTTGATTATCTCTAAAATAAATACCATTAAGGAAACGAACCTGCTTCCATCTCACAGATTTCAAAGTAAAAAGTAATTAACGTTAGCTTACAAGCTTATTTATAATGCTTGTGCACCCAATCACCACCATCCATTAGAGCAGTCAGGTGGGAGCTGCCTGGGGTGAGAGACTCTGCTTTACCAGAACAATCCTCTCCTGACAGCAGAAGGCCTCCTTTGTGTGATTTCCCCAGATGCAAATGCGTCCCTCATGGACCTTCTGAGGCTGATCTCCTCTTGAAGCTGCAAAACACTCCTAGCTCCCCATGGAAATCTGAAAACAGTGAAACCCAGTCTGGACCTGTTCCAAAGGTCTCAGCTGGCAAGGCCGCAAGAGAGGCTGGGATCTGGGGAAGTGGCTCAGAGCCCAGGAGTTACTGTAGGGACAGCCTTGTCAGGCCTCCACGCAGCAGAAAACTGCCAGGCCAGAAGGGAGGCATCCCTTGACACCTCCCCCACCCATGACATCACCCACACAGTTGGCCTTATCCTGCAGCACTTGAAGATGCTCAGACCTTGAGTCGCTCCCAAGGTCATACAGTGACTCGCTTGCTGCTTGTTAGCATCATCATCTACTGCTTCTTTCTTTTCTTCCTACAAGAAAAGCTGTAACAGAAGGATCGTGTCAAGTGAGTATTAGAGCCATGTCAGGGAAGGCAGTATTATATGATCCTAGTGGCTTGAAATAACCTATGCATAAGAAACCTAGCTCATAAATTTAACATTGCTATTTGTCTATGGATTCTGTGTCATGGATTTTTTGCAAGTCACCCAGTGTTTTCACACAGCTGCACAGGGCTGCAGTGAATACGGACATCTGACACCTGGACAGATGGGTAGGCCACAAGGTTGAACACAGGAGCACACCCAGGAGTGTAGGGAATGTTTATTCCTCTGAACCCATCCTCTCTGTGCTGTCTTCAGAGGTGAAGAACAAACATAATGCTCAAAAAGATTGAAAGGACTGGTAACCTTGGTGCACAGAATCATTATTCATTTCTGATCTGAATACATTAGCAAGCCAAAGAAAAATCCAATATACAATATGCATTCAGACCCCATGACCCTTATTTCCCAATCCGCAACTTCCAAGGTCAGCTGGTGACTAAGCACAGACCCTGCAGCCTAAATCAAGGCAAGCTGCAGCTGGACATGGTTCTGGACCTGTTGGTGAAATCTTTAAGTGAGCTGGTTACTTTTCAGTGCCTCTGCTGTGCATAGAACGTAGGTAGAATGTGCAAAACCAGGTACCACGAGGAAAATGTCTCCAGGCTAAAGTGCCTTGCTGACTGTGGTTGCAGTTCTTCACAATGGATAGTCCTGTGCTGCAAAGGGTTTTCTTGGGTCCCTGCCAATGTTAGTCTCTGCAAGACAGAATTTGATTTAATGCAGCAGGCACTGAAGACCTTACTCTTCTGGGACCCTAATTCTACGTGGGATCTTGGATTTCAACACACTTTCTGAGAGTCACACTTTTGGCTATATGTAGCACACCACTAGGGCCTGGTCCCAGCTCTTTTATTAACTGTATGAGCCTTGATCATGACATTTAATCTCTTTGTACCTTACTTTTCTTGTCACTATGAGGTGGGTTAATACTTCGAAATATGAACTGATTTTTTCTTATCATATTTTTCTATACTCAGCCCGTTCCCCAATCCTTACTCTTATTTAATCAACCAGGCTTCATTTTGCTTATTTTTGTATTTCTTTTCCTTATGGAAGCAGTGTAGATTAGAGAAAAAGGACATTTTTACCCCTGACTTTTAATGTTTTACACCTGATAGAACTCAGCAAGAATATGACAAAGATAATAGATATGGAAGAATGATAATGTAAGAGCAAATCGTCCTGATTCTAAAACTAGAGATTTCCCTGGCTGCAGGAAAGAGAGACTGAGCAGAAAAGATTCTACAGATCTGCTTGGTCCTTGAGCCGGGGAGTCCTGCATCTGGCCTCCTGCATCCCTGGCTGAGTTCCGGGACAATGACAAGACAGGGTTGGGAGAATCTGGGGACAGAGAGCATGTGGACCCCTATTCTTAAGTAAAGCCCAGGAAGTAACAAGACTCCCAAGTTTGGAGGTAGGGAAGTGAGACAGGAAAAGGAGAAAACCCAGAAGACAATATGCTCATGAGTGAGTAACCAGTGTGGGCAGCTGGGGCTCAGTTCTATGGTGGACCCCTGAGAAACCATGAAGAACAAAGCTGTCCCGTTGGAAGACAGGGAAGATGCAAAATTTGTCCACTGATTCTCCTCCTTGTTGGATGAAGGTATCCCAGGGAATGATCTCTCCTGCATTCCTTGATAGAGCAAGCAACCATGATGATGAAGAAACTCCTCAAATAGAAGTGCAAAGAATATATGTGCTTGGGGAGGAAGACCAGCAGCATGCAGGGATCTCTCTTTCCCAGCTGCAGGCAAACTCAGAAGTGGCCCAAGAAGGTATGGGATGAGACACTCACAGCAGTTTCTACATGAGTGTGATGTCCCAGCTGAATAATCAGGTTCAGATAAAATGAAGTTGAGTAGAATAATAACAATTCAGAATCTTGCACTTCTCTATGAATGAATCGTGGTTTCCCAAGTCACTGTTTTGGTGCAAAATCCTAAGAGTAGCCATTGAGTCTTCTCAATAAGCCATGAGATGGGCATTAATCCCCTTTTAGAGACAAAGAGACTGAGGCTCAGAGAACAAACCTCTGAGACAGGATATGAATTTGTTTCTCGGTGACTCCAAAACCTTCCCTTTGTCCTCCTGAGCTCTGTTTTCCTGACCAGCTCTTGGTGTCCTCCTCTCCTGACATCTAACCCCACCACTAGATGACAACCTCTTTCTTGCCCCTTGAATCTGATGGCTGGCACTGTTCCTACTTGCTCTGGGGCCAGTCCATGTGGACAATGCTCCATCTTATTATACCTGTTCTTGGCAGAACACTTTTGCTTGCAAGTGACAGGCATTCAACTTTAAAAGCTTTTTTTTTTTTTTTTTTAAGACTATTTGGGAAGGATCTAGGACATTTCATGTACACATGGGAAAGGCAAGGGCACTGATGGGTCTCAGAGATGCCTAAAACTAAAGGCTGTTATGCTCTCTCTCTCTCTCTCATTTCTGTTTCTTTTTGAGTGTCACCTTAATTCTTGCCTAGTGCAGGCTGGCCTCCTACACATGACTAGAAACAGCTGCCCCACTTTTCTCAGAACCAGCTAGAGAAATTCACGAAGGACTGTTTGGACCTTGCTTGTACCAGCTGTCCATCCTCAACAAATCTCAAGGCTGTTCCCAGAGAAGGTAGAGCCACTGTGAGCCAGGAAGCAGCCCTAACTGGAGTTTGTGAAGCCCCTTCGGCCAACATGTATTCAGACAGTAAGGCTCCATCTTAAGACCTCATAGCCCTTGAAACAGGGCTAAGCACATAATAGATGCTCAGTGAATGTTGTGGCAGATTGTATTTTCTAAGATGCATGCAGCAATATCTCTCAACCCATATTATCTTCTTACAAAGTGACTTCGCTCAACGACACTCTTCTCATTGAGACATTGTGTTCATTCCACATTCTATTCCCTCAATTTGGGGTGAAATTCTGAAGGTAGTGAAAAGGACACTTGGTTATTTGTAGGTCATAAAAATCAATATAGCTTCTGCCTATATTGGGATGCTTACTCCTGGAACCCAGCTACCATGCTACAAGGAGATCCAGGCAACCATATGAAGAGGCCACATGTAGATGCCATAGCTGGGAGTCCCAGCTGGGCACCCAGTCAACAACCAGCATCAACCACCAGACACATGAGTAAATGAGCCTTCAGTGGTTCCAAACCCCAGCTGTCAGGTCACTCCCAGCTTTCAAACCTTCCTTCCCAGCTGAGATGCCAGATATCATAGGGGCAGAAACAATCTGTTCCTATTGTGTAGTGATATGGTTATCACTTTGTGCCCTCACCCAAATCTCATCTTGAATTGTAATCCCCATAATCCCCACATGTCGAGAGACCAGGTGGAGGTAATTGAATCACGGGGCTGGTTCCCCAGTGCTGTTTTCATGGTATCGAGTGAGTTCTCACAAGATCTGATGGTTTTATAAGAGGCTCTTATCTGCTTTGCTCAGCACTTCTCCCTCCTGCCGCCTTGTGAAGAAGGTGCCTTGGTTCTCCTTCTCCTTCCACCATGATTGTAAGTTTCCTGAAGCCTCCTCAGCCATGTAGAATTGTGAGACAATTAAACCTCTTTCCTTTCTAAATTACCCAGTCTTGGGGAGTTCTTTATAGCAGTGTGAGAATGGACTAATACATGTAGTTTCTAAATTTCTGACCCACAGGATCCATCAGTATAACAAAATGGTGGTTGTTTTACTCTACTAAGTTTGGAGTAGTTTGTTATATAGCAATAGTAATTGGAACAAATACTGCCTGGTTGCTTTGCTTATGTGATGCTATTTGACTGTATCCTGTGGCCCAGAGTGATTTTGTGATCTGGTCCCTTCCTAGCTATTTATTTGAACTCTTAGATGAGCAAGATTTTTTCCTAGTGGAGACATGCCTCTGTCCTCTGCCTCATTCTCCTATCCCTTCTACCCTTCCTTTCCTCCTCCTGCCCAAACCCTGATAAAATGTCTTGCATTTTGGATCTCAGCGCTAAGCTTCATTGCTACTATTGGTTCATAATGCATGTTTCCTGTTAAAATATGACCAAGCTACATAAAGACACAAGAGTGGCAATAAAGGGAAAGGTAACAACACAGTATCTATATTAGGTCATGAAAGCAATTGCATCCTGAGCATCTCTGATGACATCTGTGCATCTCTCAGGACTGGTAGGCAGAGCAGTCATGCCCCTATCTCATGCAGCTGACAGTGTGTCATAGAATCTGTACCAGTTTTGATTCCTTATAAAGCAGATCTTCAGACTAGAATTTGGGTATAAATAGTTTATTTGGAAGCTATCTTAGTTTGTTCTGGCTGCTGTAACAAAATACCTTATATTGGGTAATTTATAAAGAACAGAAATTTGTTGCTCACAGTTCTGCAGTCTAGGAAGTCCAGCGTCGAGGCACCAGCAGATTCAGTGTCTGGCGAGGGCCCATTCCTCATAGAAGACACCTTCTATCTATGTGTCCTCACATGGCTGAAAGGGTGAACAAGCTCCCCTGGGCTTTTTTTTAATAAGGGCACTAATCCCATTCATGAGGGTTTTGCCCTCCTGAGCCAATAATCATCTCCTAACATCCCCACCTCTTAATACTATTGCATTAATGATTAGGTTTCAAAGTATGAATTTGAGGGGGACATAAACATTCAGACCATAGTAGAAAGCAATCTCAAAAAGGAAAAGTAAGAGAGGGGGAAAGAGAGTCCAAGAAGGGAGGAAAGCCAATAGAGAATATAATGATGCTCAGGTTGGCCATGGGTACTGGTGCTGTAACTGGGGTACAGTCCTACTGGGAACCCACTAAGCGACTATGCGGCTCATATCTCAGAAGTGTCTTATCAAGGGGCCAGAAGTTGAGGTATTTATCCACCAACTATTTTCCCTTATTAATTGAAGGTTGCTTCTGGGGTCATGAACTCCCTAGAATTTCTGCCCAACCTCTCATACAGATCAAGCACAATTCTACAACCAGAGCACACCCTGGGCAGTAAGTCACAGGTACTGTGGTAAGAAATTGGCAGTGTGGAAGTCCTAGCCAGAGCAATACAGCAAAAGAAAGAAATAAAAGACATCCAAATTAGAAAAGAAGAAGTCAAACTATCTCTGTTTGCCAATGATATGATCTTATACCTAGAAAGCCCTAAAGACTCCTCCAAAAGACTCCTAGGTCTGATAAATGAATTCAGTAAAGTCTCAGGTTACAAAACCAATGTACACAGACTAGTAGCACTGCTATATACCAACAGTGACCAAACTGAGACTCAAATAAAAAACGCAATCCCTTTTCCAATAGCTACCAAAAAACCCAAAAACGTAGGCATATAGTTAACCAAGGAGATCAAAGATCTCTATAAAGGGAACTACAAAACACTGCTGAAAGAAATTATAGGTAGCACAAACAAATGAAAATACATCCCTTGCTTATGAACGAAAGAATCAATACTGTGAAAACAACAATACTACCCAAAGCAATTTACAGATTCAATGTAATTCCTTTCGAAATACCAACATGATTTTTCACAGAATTAGTAAAAACAATCCTAAAATTTATACGGAACTGAAAAAGAGCCCAAATATCTAAAGCAATCCTAATGAAAAAGAATGAATCTGGAGGCATCACAATATCTAACTTCAAAGAATCCTATAAGGCTATCATAACCAAAACAACATGGCACTGGTATAAAATAGACACATAGACCAATGGAACGGAATAGAGAACCCAGAAATAAAGCCAAATACTTACAACCAACTGATCTTCAGCAAATCATACAAGAACATACATTGGGGAAAGGACACACTATTCAATAAATACTGCTGGGAAAGTTGGATAGCCACATGAAGAAGAATGAAACTGGATCCCTACCTCCTATCATATACAAAAATTACCTCAAGATGGATTAAAGACTAAAACCTGAAACCATAATATTCTAGATGAAAACCTAGGAAAAACTCTTCTGGACTTTGGCCCAGGCAAAGAATTTATGATGAAAACCTCAAAAGCAAATGCAACAAAAACAAAAATAAATAAATGAGACCTGATTAAACTAAAAAAGCTTCTGCACAGCAAAAGAAATAATCCTCAGAGTGAGCAGACCACCTACAAAATGGGAGGAAATATTTGCAATTTATGAATCTGACTGACTAATATCCAGAATCGACAAGGAACTGAAACAAATCAGCAAGAAAAATCAAATAATCCCATTAATAAATGGGCAACTGACCTGCATAGGCACTTCTCAAAAAAATGTATACAAATGCCCCAACAAACCTATGAAAAAATGTTCAACATTACTAGTCATCAAGGAAATGGAGAATAAAACCACAATGAGATACCACCTTAGCCTAGCCAGAATGTTCATTATTAAAAAGTAAAAAAAAAAAAAAAAAGATGTCATAAATCCACTTTTGTGGGCTTTGCTTCCAATGACAATTTAATTTGCAGAGCCTTTGTTGTGCAGTTTGGCCTGTGGGTATGTCTAGTGCCACTGGGGCTCCCACTGATTCCTGGATGCTGCCTATGGGGCAGAAGGAGCTTTCCCAGATCTCAACCACCTGGTGCCTCTCGTGGGAGAAAGGAGGTCTCTGTCTTACAAAAACAAAGATTGCTTTCTGGGCTGGGCACTTGTGGTGGGATACACTTGCCAGGGCCACCCAACCACCAGGAGGAGGAGGGGAGTCTCCAGCCCATGGGACGAAGAGGCTTCCAGGTCTGGGCCACCTGTTGCAGTGATATTGCTCTTGCCTGAGAAGCCTGGCTGCCCAAGTGTCTCTTGGAAGGGGAGGCTTAGGAAGTCGTAGGCCCAATGGGGAAGGAGAGTGCTGTTCCTGGCTGCTAATTGTTATCAGGGATCCTGATCTGTGGGATGAGGGACTTAAGTGCCCTGCTTCCGTGTTGTTCCTTCAGCTGTGGGGTGGGGTCCCCAACCCATCAGATTCCCTCTTTCCACTGTTTAGAGTTCTCCTTTGGTTGACCATTTTAGAGTTTATAGTTGAGGCATTTCCAGAGTTTATAGTTGTACTTATCCAGGAGAAGCAGGGAGAAATGACTGTACACCATCTCATCTCTGTCTTGTTTTGTTGGCACAAGAACCCAAAATAGCCAAGTGGCAGTTCCAACTTCCAACTTAATGGGCCCACTGTTGAGTGCCCTGGTGTAGGCTTTCTTCTCTTCGGGAATAAAACTTATATGAACAGAGCACAGCCTTGTGAATAGTAGAATACAAAATTCTGCATGTGTGTTTTTAGGCACACTAATGAGACGGACCACTGCCACGGCCACCCCTTGACTCCTGAATCTGTTTACTGCGGCTCTGGGAGGTGTGGTATACATAACAGTTGCTGGTTTTAAGTATATATCACACCCCAGAGGGCAGTGCCCCAGCTGCTCATGGGCTCCCAGCTGGTGCCATGATGGAGTCTTCAGTAGGTCATGCTACTCTTCTGCCAGGACAGTTGCTTCTGGGTGGTGGGGTACATGGCAATACAAATAAAGTCCATGCTCATGAGTCCATTGCTGCACTTCTCTTACACTCAAACAAATTCCTTTGTTGGAAGAAATGAGATACGATGATGGTGAATAAGATATTTTACAAGTCCATAAATGGGGTAGTTGGCAGAAGCACTGTGAGCAGGGAATGCAGATTCACGTGCAGGACTTATATCTCTTCAAATGAGGACAAATCTCTGCCTTCTTATGATGAAAGGGATCCAATGGACTCTACCTGCACCTACCACAAAGGAGCTAATTAATTCCCCAGGGAACAGTGGACACTGAAGAATGAGCCTTGGCCTCTGCTGTTGGAAGGCACTTAGTGGTATCATTAACCACAGCACCTACAGTGGAGAAGTCCAAGTTGCTGAGTCCAGGTGAATCCTCTGTATCTGCCACGATGTTTTCTTCCCTCCCTCTCTCCTCTAATCTCTTCCCCTTCCCTCATTATTTTCTTCATCTTTTTTGTTTTCTTCTTTCTCCTGACTAGATGTGATTGTTTTCCTTATATAATAACTAAAATGAATTGCGGTCCCAAATCTCCGTGCCACTTAATGATCTAGATCTCATTTTTGCTTCATTAAGGTCAACATGAGTCAATTCAGGTTTTTCCCATCCAATTCATCATTTTTTTCTCCATTCAGTACTATAAGTATCTCCTTTTCCTTTCTGGCTGGTATCCACTTAGGAAGTTATGAAGCATCGAGGCACTGTGATTCAGCGAAGCTGGTACTGGGTCCTTCCTGTGCTGACGTTGCTGAACTTGCATTATCCCATTACCCATAGATGTCTTTATCTCCTCACACTGGGACCCTCTGAATCTTCTGCCTTCCCATCTGGTTTTCTGTTAGGGTGTCCACACTGACCTCTGCTATTACTTCTCCTTGAGGTACTTTTCAAAGCATCTTCAAGGCCACTAGCATTTTCTCTATGCTAGCAGTTTCATGCCACCTCCTTGAGGACACAGGAAATATCTGGCTGTGCTGCTGCACCATCTGAGGACTTTTGGAAACTCCATGAGACCGTCAGAGCTCCCCGGTCACACTGTCATCCTTGGTCACTTCTGCTCCACTGCTTGGCTTGATTTTCCAACTCCCTCATTTTTCCTTCAGCCTTGTCCCTTTTTCTATGTAGTCTGAGAGTGAATGTTTTCATTTTGGCAGAGAACACATTTTTCTTCGTTTTCATTTTGTTTTTTGGTTTTAAGAACAAAAACTTCCAGATAGAATCAAAGCATCTGTGCCTTCCTTACTGATCTTTCCCACTTCCTCTCCAAAGGAAAGCATTATCCTCAAGTGGATTCATGTTTTTCCTCATGCAAAGTTTTATACCTTTAAAACATATATTTATCTACAGTAAATTCTATCTACTGTGTTGCCTGTTCTAAAATCTTTTATTTGTGGTACCGTATCACAATGCACATAAGATTTTTCTATTAGTTTTATTATTTAACATTATGGTTTTAAGATTATGATTATACACATAGCTTTAATTTATTAATTTTAGCTACTGCTCTGTATGAATGCTTTACAATTTATCAATTCTTTCATTGATATGGATGTTTACTGTTTCCAATTTTTTCCTTTTGCAAGCATAAACTCTCCTTGTGCATGATCCCTTATGCACAGCTGTGAGTTTTTCAAGATATACACCTTTAACTAGAATTGCAGGAATTCTAGGACACAGGCTATCAACACCTTCAATTTTATCAAATATTGAAAGATTGCTTCACAAAGTGTTGTAGCAATTTACATTTTCACAAGCAATGATTGAAAACGACCAATCTCCAGGATCCTTGTCAATATTAATACTGTCAAGTTGTTTTGTTTTACGTATTTGCCAACCCAAGGAATGGTATCTCATTTTTGTTTAAATTTGTGTTTCCCTGGGTAATAAGAAAGTTGAAAACTTGTCATATGTTTATTGGCTATTTGAGTATCTTTTGGGAGCTGCCTTTTTATATATTTTGCTTACTTTTCACTTGAGTTTTGGATCTTTTTGTTATTTGTGCAAGTACTACCTGAAATTTTGAATGGTAATTCTTTATTAATAATAATCTACAAATATCTTCTAACAGTCAGGGGCCTAATTTTTTCCTACTTTATTTGTGATATTGTTTGTTATGCAGGTGGGCCTGTAACTAAGCTCTCATCTCTTGGCTTCAAACTCACTTCACCAGCAACAGGAGATTTTACATTTAACATAACAAAAATGTCATTGTTTTCCTGTATGATTTATATTTTTGTGACTTGTCTTTTAAAAAATTTCCTATCCCGGTGTCATATTTTCCTACATTTTCTTTAAAAACTTTAAAGGTTTGTCCTTCACATTTAGTCCTTTTTTTGAGTTCATCTAGAAATTATTTTTGGATATGGCATTAGGTAAGGATCTATTTTATCCCCACATGCATTATCTATGTCTTCAGCCTTATTTATTGGATAACCCACCTTTCCTTTACTGATGTGTAATATCATTGCTTTCATGTTTCCTTTTCATGTAGCTATAGTCTGTTTCTGGGCTCTCTGTTTTGTTCCTTTGGCTAATATGTGTGTCATTAGACAAATATCACAGTATCTTATTACTGTAGCTTTATAATGAACTTTGACATATGGTAAGTCCCCCCCCTCAGTCTTCCTCAGAATTCTCTAGAGTCTCCTTAGTCATTTACTTTTTCATATTAATTTTAAGATCAGCTTATCTCAAATTAAAAAATAACAAGAAATGCTTTGCGAGTCTAATTAAATTTATGCTGTATTTTTATTTCTCAGGGGACAAATGACATCTTTACAAGATTATATTTTCTATGCACGATAATAGTATATTTTCCCATTTTTTTTCAATCTTTTCCTCCTATGTCTTTCAATAATATTTTGAATTTTATTAAAATCCCAAGTAGCAGGTTTTTAAAAAAGATCAACAAAATAGACAGACCACTAGCCAGATTAATAAAAAAGAGAATAATCGAATAGACACAATAAAAAGCAATAAAGGGGATATCACCACAGAATTCCACAGAAATATAACCCACCATCAGAGATTACTACAAACAACTCTATGCACATAGACCATAGAGTTGGATAAAAGGTCAAAACCCATAGAGTTGGTTTATTAAAATCCCAAGTAGCTGGGATTATAGGCATGCGCCATTGCGCGTGACTAAGTTTTGTATTTTTAGTAGAGACGGGGTTTTGATGTGTTGACCAGGCTGGTCTCGAGCTCCTAACCTCAAGTAATCTGCCTGTCTCAGCCTCCCAAAGTGCTGGGATTACAGGCATGAGCCACTGCACCTGCTTTTTTATTTTTATTTGTGTTTTCATTTTATTTTACTTTTTTAGGCAGTATCCCTCTGTCACCCAGGGTGGAGTGCAGTGGCATGATGCCGGCTCACTGCAACCTCCACCTCCTGGGGTCAAGTGTTCTCCTGACTCAGCCTCCCGAGTAGCTGGGATTACAGGCATGCACATTGTGCCCAGCCAATTTTTGTATTTTTAGTAGAGACAGGGTTTTGCCATATTGGCCAAGCTGGTCTCAGATGATCTGCCTTGGCCTGGCCTCAAGTGATCCGCCTGCCTTGGCCTTCCAAAGTGCTGGGATTACAGGCATGAGTCACTGCACCCAGTCCACTTTTAAAAATTAATATAAAATAAATATTTTTAGAAAGATGATATGACATTTTAAAGTGATTTACAATTGATAAGATGGATGCTGGCCTTTATATGGAAAAGTTCTGAGCTTAGGTGACTTGATACTTTAAAGACTTGGCTCTCCCACACATCTCTTGACTTTCTTTTGCAGAATAGGTGTATATAACTTCTGATTCCTTAGTATAAGGTGATGCATTAATTATGGATATCAGTTTACCAATAATTCAGTAAGCCTCCAATGAGAACAGCTATAAAATTCAAAGTGGTCTCTTTTTTTTTTAATGTTTTTTAAATCAAGCAAATTTTCATCCACAGGCCAGGCCTAAGTCTATAATAAGATGCAAACAACTTTAGTTAGAAGAAATAATTTGTCAACCTAAAAAAGAGGCTTAGAGAGACAGACAGGATCTCTGGGAAAAAAGATTTTAATTGCAAATTGCAAAGGGTTGCAATTGGGGATATACATGCTATGAAAATCATAGGCCCACACAAGGAAACTCAGGACAAAGAGAAGTGTTTAAAGACAAGGAGAAACCCATGCAAAGCCCTGCTATGAAACAAAGCTTGTTGGTTACAAGCTCTCGTTGCAGGAGTTACTGTTGGTCCATCAGGGGAGAAAGCCATTGCTGTGCGACTGTCCTGGTCCAAGGGTACTATCTGAAATACTGCAGGCCAGAGGAAATTCCTGTGATGAGCTCTTCTTGCTCTGTTTACAAGGCAGAGCAAGCAGGGAAGGCATTTCAGAAATCACATACGACAGCCTCTTCTTCATGGCCTTCTCTGACTTCATTTTGGTTAGGGTTTTCACACAAATGACTCTGTTTTATTACTGTTAACTTCCACATGTTGTAGGAGTGACTTCAATGAAAATGGTGGAGTAAGGACATCTAAAACTCCCTCATCTATAAAAACCATGAGAAACTGGCCAAAAATATTAGAATAAACTTTGTCAGAAGTCTGGAAATTAACAAAAGGCTCCTGGCAATCCAGAAAGCATTTATTTAAGAAAAACAATTGAATCTTGGTAAGAATAGTGAATTTGGTGACATTTAATTTGCTCAACGTTAGTCCTCCTTCGTCCTCACAGGACATGTTCCAAGACCCCTGCTAAATGCCTGAAGCTGCAGATAGTCTCCAATCCTATACATACAATTTTTTTCCTATATAAATGTGCCTATGATAAAGTTTACTTTGTAAATTAGGCACCGTAAGAGATTAACAACAATAGCTAATAATAAAATAGAACATGTAACAATGTACTGTAACAGAAGTTATGTGAATGTGCTCTCTGTCTTTATTGCTTCTCTCTCTCTCTTTCTCTCTCTCTCTGTCTCTCAAAATACCTTATTGTACTGTACTCACCTATTTGCAGACCATGGTTGACCATGGAAAGTGAAACCGTGAGTAAGCGGGGCACTAGGTTTTTTACCTACATTCATGGTAAAAAACACTAGAAGCTAGGCAGCCACTGAAGGGGACAGAACAGAGCAAGGTTAGAGCTCCTTCAAAGTTTAGTATCAGAGGATTGTCGTTATTTGGCTTTTCTTTTTGTTCCCTCGAAAACATCACTTGCAAAGTTCTCTTTATTTCACCTGATTCAGAAGTCATTCAGTGGAATCTCCTTTTCTTCAGGGGCATTTATGGAAAAGATGAGAAGCAACTGTTAAACTATGCAGCTGCCTAATGAATAACAGTAGGGCAAACAATAGGTTAACCAAAAGCATAAAAGGAAGATTGAGGAAAGAGATGTCCATATGGAGGACTTGAAAAACTCTGACCTGTTCCTGGAAATCTAGAGGATGTGCTCTAAAGCTGTGTGCATGGCCAGGGCCATGAACATTTTAAGGGAAGATCTGTGAAAGCCCTAAGCTCTCACCTCTGACCTTGAGGCTGTGCACGAGGGAAGTGAAGGTTAAGGCAGAATTTTCAACTGCCGACCTGAGTGTTGAAGAGGTTCTTCACCCTTGGCAAAGTCTAGGAGACCACCAGTTCCACACATCTGAGGAAATCTCTTTCCAACCCATACCTAACAATTAAAGTAACAGAACAGGGACACCAGTGGCCACAGACAACAAAGAATTTAGACTAATGCAGAATAAATTGAAAAAATTCGTTAACAAACAACAACAACAAATAGCAACAACAACAACAAAAAACACTGGGAGGGAAAATCTGGCTTTCAGGGCTGCCATATTGTGTTATCTAAAATGTCCACATTTTAACAAAACATTGTAAGAAATAAAAGTATGACTCATACACTGGAAAAAAAAAAGGCAATCAGTAGAAACTGTCCCTAAGGAAGCCCAGGCATTGTGCTTAATAGAAAATGCTTTAAATCAGTTATTTAAAATATATTCTAAGAACCAGTGTGAGGCAAGCCTGGGCAATATAGTGAGACCTTGTCTCTACAAAAACGTGTTAAAAATTAGCTGGTGTGGTAGCATATGTCAGTAGTCCTAGCTACTTGGGAGGCTGAGGTGGGAGGATCCCTTGACCCTGGGAGGCAGGGGTTGCAGTGAGATGAGATTGCACCACTGCACTACAGTCTGATGACAGTGAGATCTGTCTCAAAAATAAATAAATAATAAATAAATAAAATATGTTCTAAGAACTAAAGGAAACCAGGTCTATAGGAAAAAAAGGAAAGTGTGAGAATAATGTTTCAATAAAGAGAAAATATCAAGAAAAAGGTAGAAATTGCAAAAACAAACCAAATGAAAATTCTGGATTTCAAAACTACAATCACTGAACTGAAAAATTTATAAGAGGTTCCAAATGCAGATTTGAGCTGACAGAAGTAAGTAAGCAACAAACTTGAAGATAGATCCATTGAAATTATTCAGTCTGAGGAACAGAAAAAAGAAAAATGAACAGAGACTCAAAGACATGTGTGACACTATTATGAACTGAATGTCCCCCTCAAATTCATGTGTTGAAATCCTGCAACCCCCATGTGATGGTGTTAGGAGGTACGGCCTTCAGGAGGTAATTTGGATTAGATGAAGTCATAAGGGTAGAGCTATCATATTGCCCTTACAATAGTCATGAGAGAGCCTTCTTTCTCTCTCTGCCCTTCTGCCATGTGAGGATACAGTGAGTACACAGTCATCTGTAAGCCCTAGGAAGCAGGCCTTCACCAGACATCATATTTACTGGCAGCTTGGTCTTGGACGTCCCAGACTCCAGAACTGTGAGAAAGAAATGTTTGTTGTTCAACCCACCCAGTTTATGGTATTTTTGTTATAGCAGCTAAATGGACTAAGACAGACACACCATCAAGTGTATCAACATACATATATTAGGAGTCACAGAGACAAAGAAGGAAAAAAAGAGGGCATAAGAATGTTTGAAGGAATGATAGCTGAAAACTTCCCAAATTTGATGAAAAACTATTTACACTTCCAAGAAACTCAACAAACTCCAAGTAGGTAAACTCAAAAAGATCCACACCTATACACATCATACTTAAACTATCAAAAGCCAAAGATAAAGACAGAAAAACTACCCAGAAAGTGAAAAAATGACATACAGAATAAAAGTTTTTGCAAATTATATGTCTGATAAGGGTCATGTATCCAGAATATTTAAAGAATCCTTACAACTGAATGACAAAAAGACAAATAATCCAGTTAAAAATGGCAAATGAGTTGTATACATCTCTAAAGAAGATATACATATGCCAATAAGCACACGAAAAGGTGCTTGACATCATTAGTTACTGGGGAAATGCAAATCAAACCACAAGATACCACTTCACACTCACTTGGATGACTATAATAAAAAGGATAGAAAATAGCAAGGTTTGGAGAGGATGTGGAGAAATTATATTTTATATATTATATGCATTATGTATTATATATTATGTGTATCATAATATATATTTTTAAATTATATATTATATATCACGTATTACATCTTCATTTTATATATCAACCAAAAAATGAAAAAAATACTGTAGTTGCCAATACAATGATAAACATACCTGTGATACAAACTTAAGCAAAAGGAGAAAAACCTAAAACTGCAAGTTCACTGCAAGTGTTGCAATATATGTGGTGGGAAAAACACAGCAAAATGAGTAGTCTTCTGCTGGAGAAATAAAGATTTTCTGAGGTATTACTTTTTAAATAAGTGAAAATTGAGAAAGGAAGTAGGAGCACTGCTCTAATTAGTTATTTTGACTTTCCTTGACTATTGCCACATCATAGCATAGATGCATGATAGTCTTATATGTACCTAATATTCAGTGGGATTGATAGCCGATGTTAGTTAATTACAGGCTAGGTTTGGCTATCCAATGTTAACTTATCAAATTACCAGAAAACAGAAAATTGTGAAGTAAATCACTTGAAAATTATGTGTTTTTAGAATTTTGATTACCCAGCATATCAGACATTTTCTTTCATATTGGACATCAGTCTTGTAATGAGCCTGAGCTACAATGGATGGATACACACACAATGAGAGAATAGAAGGAGAAAAGAAAGAGATGGAAAAAGAGTGTACGTGGGGAAGATGGGAATAACTAAGAAAAGCTTGATACAACATGTAGGGGCTACTTACGTGCTTGAGGAGAGTTAAATTCTGAGTAAGGGCTGTGACGAGAACCTGCCAATGGCTCCCTGTGAGTTGGACTAGAGCTTTGATGTTAGGACGATGGACAGCTCTCAAATCCTATGTAAAATGCAACCACTTTTCATTTTTTTTGAAGCAAAAATGATTTACTCCCTCCCTTCTAGGACCATGTAGCCCAGATTTCTTTTCATTATAAAAATTTTCAAATATTCATAAAAACACAATAATACAATAAGCCTCTGTCTACCCAATTTCAGTTATCAACATGTCAGTCTCATTTCACCTACCCATCCTTTTGTGTACTTGTTTTATGCAGGGGCGATTTAGTGCAAATCCTAACATCATAGTATTTCACACCAAATTATGTCAGTATGCATTTCTAACTGATAAGAACATTAAAAAATGACCACCACGCCATTATTCCACCTAAAAATTTAATAAAAAATTCTTCATATAAATGTTCGATGAGAGTCTAGTCAATATTTTAGCCAAGAATGCCTCAGAGTTGGTGCTTGACACTTCTCATGGCATCACATGAGTAGACACATAATGCCTGGTTATTCCACTTTTAGTAGTGCCGAGATGGAACAGTGGATCCAGGTGTTGTCACCCTGATTTATTTTTATAAAGTTCTTCATCAACATTTCACCCAGCGGTTTCAGCATCCATTGAGGATTGTACCTAAAATTACTCTAAATTATTTACTAATTGTATCCTTCCACCTGCTGTTATTAGTTGGAATTATCTACACAGAACACACATCACCTATTTGGTTACCCTGGAAAGCAGTTCATGCAGAAGGGACAGGACAAATGCTTGAATCTTTCCCTTTCTTTGTCAGGATCCCTAGTAACATTGAAGATTGACCAGTAAATGTCTATTTTTTTTAAAGTATCATTACCAACATGGATTTTGAATCAATGGCAATTTCAGTCTACCGCATTAATTTTTCATGCTTAAATTTTTCCATTTTTAGCCAGTGGGAAGGAGGCCCTTCAAGGTGACCCCTGGCTGCCTTTGATATGACCCACTAATATTGACAGTTATCTCCTCTTGTGGCACAGTCAGGAACAACTTGTACACTTCCTGCCCTGGGTGTGGAATCAGCCATTCCTCAAAAAACTCTAATTTCTTTTAGTGAGAAATGGTATTTAGAGATGACAATTCAGGCATAAAGGTCACTCATTGCTATAGGCCCTTTCAGCAAACAGATCTAAGATGCACACATCTTTTTAGAAACAAAGAAATAACAAGGTACTGATATTTCCTATTTACTTATGAGATTATAGGATTTTCCCATTATTTCTTTCGTTGTACAGTATCTTTTTTTTCTTATAGCCTCCCAGCTTTTTCTGCCTCCCTGAATTTGGTTGGATAGGTCCAAGACCTAACCCCACAGTGGCTTCAGGTCCTTCCTTTAGTCCCTTCCCCATTTTTCCATTGGAATACCTCCTAGCTCTGAAATGTAATGGAAATGTCTGATAGTTTCCTCACTAGAACTAACAGAGTGGAAATGAAATGAATTTGAGGGACTGTGCTGAAAATCTTCCTATTCCAGTCCAGGCCAAGGTCATGTGAGCCACTGGATACCATAACACTTAACATTTCCAAACAAATACCTCACAGATTTCCCAGGAAATCACTCCTGGCAGAAATGCCTCCCCAGTGAAATCGCAAGCAAAAGTAATTAAATGAGCTTGATAGTCAAGAGCATATCGCCAGACAGCCCATCTCTGATAGTCCTCTGAGACAAAGCGGAGTGTTTTTCCATCCTTTCTTTCTTAAAAAAATCTGAGTCAGGTTGAATTACGTTCCATAGCAACTTCCGCCAATGAAGTTGTCATGGTTACAGGTGAACTGGAAAGTGAGCAGTGACAAGCTGGGCTTGGAGTCCCTGAGCTACATGTCTTAAAGATACATCCATTTGTCTTCTTGTCCTGGCTAGAAAAGTAATGCAAATTAATAGCATTTCCCAGCAAGGTGTAACCTGTGGACAGATGCAGACCAGGGGAAGATAGAGCCGTGGGGCTCTTCAAATAAATGTTCTCCTCCGGAGCCCAGGGTCACATTATTCCCCCATGCCTTCATCTGCCCAGGCATGGGGGATGGGGCTGAATCACTGTGTGTTTGCAGCTTCACAAACAGCGAAACTGTGAGCCACTCACAGGAATTCTCCTTAGATTAAAAACGAAGAAATAATATCTCCTTCTCATCTATGGTAGTGCTGTCCAGTAGAAATAGAATGCGAACCACAAATGCAAACCATGTATGTAATTTTACATTTTCTAACAGTCACATTTTAAAAGGTTAAAAGAAACAGGTGAATTTTAATAATTTATATTTAACCCAATAAATCCAAAATACAATTTCAATATGTAATTAACATTAAAATGAGAAATTTTACATTCTTTTTCATACTAAATCTTTGAATTTTGGTGTATACTTTACACTTAAGGCACTTCTCAATTTATTATAAACTTTCATGGAAATACTTGACCTATATTGAGATCTCATAACTTACAGTTGAAAAAGGTGATTCACATACTGAATTTAATCCAAACAAACTTAAGGGTTTTAAAATAACAAACTATGTTCTAATATTAAATTTAAATGAATTAAGCTGAAATAAAATTTAAAACCTAACTCCTCCATCTCACTGGCCACATTTCAAGGACATGTGGCTGGTGCCGACGCTATTGGACAGCGTGGGTCTAAGGTTTTGCTACTCAAAGTGTGATCCCACATCAGCAGTATCATGTGGGAGCTTATTGGAAATGTGTTCTTGGCTCCACCTCTGAACTGCTGACTTAGAATCTGCATTTTAACAAGATCCCCAGATGATCCTCATGCACATTACAGTTTAAGAAGCTCTGCTTTAAAAAAAAAAAAAATCTAAAACTCTTAATGTGGCTTTTAAGGCCCTTGATGAGCTGACCACTGGTCCATTTTCCATTCTCATTTCTCATTCTCCAAATCCATTTTCTATCTCTTCTTCCACAGCTCGGTATCTCTGTTCCTACTGTGCTCCACTTAAGTGGAAAGCTCTCTTTTTTTCCCCCATAGACTCTCACTTTCCTTCCAGACCCATTCAGATGTTCTTCTCTCTGAAACCTTTTCTGATCCTTGCATTCTGGCAGTGTTAAACATCATTTCACTGCATTTTGTATCTCTCTATACCTTTGCTATAGAGTCCTGTTTTTGCAGCCTGGCTTTAAGACCTATTTACTGTGACGTCTTGGGCAAGTAACTCAATATCTCTGAGTTTCACTCTTTTCACTGGAGAAATGGAAATTATAATACTTCCTTCATGAACTTGCAGGGACGATAGATGCAATAATATTTCCATGTAAAGGTATCAGTAGTGTCTAAGTCATGGGGCATCTTTGGTCACCTATCACTTATGTAACATCTTGGACAGTCACTTAAGCCCCTCAGGCCTCAGTTTCCTCATCTGCAAATAAAGGAATGTGACTAAGTGTTAGAGTTTGAATGTTTGCTCCTCCAAAACTCATGCTGAAATTTAATTGTTACAATGGCAGTATTGGTGAGTGAGACTTTTAAGAGGTGTTTAGGTCATGGCATTAATTAATGCCATTATTGCAGGAATGGGCTCACCCACTCTTACTCTCTTTCCCTCTCTCTTTTTGCCCTTCTGTCATTTGATGCCTTCTGCCATGGTATAGCACAGCAAGAAAATCCTCAGTAGATGCCAGCAACTTGATCATGAATGTCCCAACTGCCAGAGCTATGAGCCATACATTTCCTGTTCTTTATAAATTACCCAGTCTGTGGCATTCTGTTATAGCAGCACAAAACAGACTAAGACACTGGTGCTCTGAAATTATGTTTCTGAATTATATTGTTCAGTATGAAATTTTCTTAAAGACATTAAATGATGCTGAAATGTTTGCTCCTTTCAGCTTATGTGAGCATAGTCTTTAATTTCCCAGAGTTTGCTTTTCACCCATCTCTTTGGCTCTGCTAGTGTTTGATTGACTGGTTAGAATATCAGTCTGTAATACCTATCCCCAAAAGCATAGGTGGGGATAAGCAATCTTGGTAAGAAGCCATACTCTACACATTTTACATAGTCTGAAACCATTCTTATTCACTCTAAGTGCATATTTGACATGTCCAATCCAATGGATATTAAAAAGGAAACATCCAAAACACAAATGAACACACCTAAATTGTGATTGAAAACATATGCACTTTCATCTGCTAAAGCAGAAGAATGCAGGAATCTATGCATGTATGATGGCATCAAGTGCTCAAATTAGGCCAAGAGGTGGTTTGTTGTGATTGTTCATGAGGCCCATGGGCTAGTGAGGTCCTTTGTGAATTCAATCACCGCTGCCTTCTTCAGGGGTTTCTCCCTCCAGCCCCAACTGTCATGCTCATGTTATTGCTCGGCAGCTGCCATTTTATGATATGATCCTGACTTTCCCCACTTCAAGCAGTTGCTTGCTCCTGGAGAGGCACTTAATCTTTTCCTTGGGACTTTTTAGGAACTGGGAAATAGAGTAAGTTCCTTTTTGTTGGCCTGGCATTTCCAACATAAACCTTAAGGATTATGTTTTCTATCATATGGTGGAAGCTGATCTATGGTGAAGGAAAGAAATGAAGCCAATATATAGAGAGAAGCTCAGAGAAAAGATGGAGCACACCCATATGGCCTCACTCCTGCTCTTTCAGGATTTCATGAGCCAATAAATTTCATTCCTATGTTCATTCCAGTTGGATTTCATTTACTTATGACTCAGAAACTCTGGATTCTTCTTACACATGAGGTCCTGGTGTGGTTGGATGGTTAGCTGGTTAGCCTTCTGCCCTTGCCACAGCTCCAGTGTCTTGGTCTGTTTTGTGCTGCTATAACAGAATACCACAGACTGGGTAATTTATAAAGAACAGGAAATGTATGGCTCGCAGCTCTGGAGGTTGGGACATTCATGATCAAGTTGCTGGCATCCCTCCCTGGTCTACGCTGTCCAGGGAAGGATGCTTTAGACCTAGATCATGACCTGGCATCCCAGTGGTAGCAGCATCCCTATCATGCAGCTGTTATTTCAAACCATTAGGACACAAAACTCTTAAGCATCCGGGTCACAAAAGTAGCTCGCCTTGTTCCAACTCATTCTAATGCTGATCCTGTTGGGAGAGAACATCGAGCCAAGAGACACAAGTGTCCAGGCCCCCAGTTTCTACATTTCTCCATGTAAATTGAAATTCAGATCCATGGCTTGTGGATATCAGTCTTTTGTGAGGATTATCAGGTTGAATCTATTCTCTCCAATTGATCATTTCTGGGTCAAGTGCAAGACAGTTTCTGGACTGTAAGTTTTTGACACACTGAGTCTGACAGCCTCCCAGAACGGCAGCACCCTGAGGCCTTTTGCTGTTGCTCAGCCTTCTTCTCCTGGCACCCACAGCCCATCACAATGCAAGGTTCTAGGGGGTAATTTGATAAAGTATACAATGGAATTTTTTTTTAAATCCTCTTCTCCTCCAAAATTCTTTTAGGTTGACCCCAGATAAGAAGTGGATCTGAATGTGAGGTTTAGAGGCTCTCTTGCTATTAGGAAGACAGGAATACAAAGGAAGGGTATGGAAAATGGATGTGAATTGTTAACAAGCAAACATTTCCCAGCATCTGTACTGTCCATAAGAATTAATTATAAACAAAAGTAGTGTGACAGCACATCCCTAAAATGGCCCCTATAGTCTCCCTGGCCTGGTATTCACACTCTTGCATAATCTCCTTCCATTGAGTGCATCCTGGACCTAGTGAATCACTTCTACCATGTAGAATATAACAAAAAGTTTTAAGATAACACTTCCCAAATTAGGTTGCAAAAAGACTGTGACCCTTTCTTGCTAGTCCTCTCTCACTCTCTCTCACAGCCTTTGCCCTGGAAAGTCAGCTGCCATCTTGTAAGCTGCTCTATGAAGAGGCCCATGAGGCCAGGAACTAATGTCTTTGGACAACAGCTGGAGGACCTGAGACCTCCCGTCAGCCACATGAGTGAGCATGGAAGCAAATCCTCCCCGAGTCAAGCCTTCGCATGTAACCAGTGGACCATGATCCAAACACCTTGATTTATAGCCTTGCAGACCCCCTGAGTCAGATGATCTGCATCCAGAGTACTGGCCCCTAGAAATTGTGAGATAATGAATGTTTTTTGTTTTAAGCTGGTAAGTTTTGAGGTACTCTGATATAATACAGATCACTAATACAAATGACAATTTGAGCACCAAGAGAGCCCTTGCCTACTTCTCCAGCCTCGCTGTTCACCACTTTTATCCTGTGCTCCAACCATAACAATTTAATTATCTTTTTTTTTCTTTTTACTATTTCCTAACACTCTATTTTCTCTGGCTTATTTGTAGGTTTCTGCATACTCCATTCCTTTTTCCTGATATACTAATCTTTACCACCATCCCCCCAACTTCTTTGTCTAATTCCTACTTTTTCTTCAACTCTCAGCTTAAATATCAATTCCTTTGGGAACCCCTCCCTGACCCCTCAGGTCTGGGTTAGTGCTCATGATAGTGCCCCCGTCATATTCTGTGTTGTATTAATGTTTGCTCAAAAAACTGGCTGTCCACCAATCCTAATATGCAGTGATTGGCACCACAGCAGAGACTATGTCTTGCTCATCACTGCCCTGTGTCTCCTGAAGGAGGCACAGAGCCTGGCATATAATAATCAATAAATATTTGTTAAACATTGTTGAGAACTAGGAAAAGAGGATTGTAAAGAAGGAAGATGGACTGGAGGCTAGAGTAATTAGCACCCCCACCAAAAGTAGTCAAAGCAACAACAAAGGAGACCCAAGCTTGGGATATTTCTGAGAGTAGAGCTCATGGGATAGGAGTTAGGTGGCTCAGTGGTGAGTAGGGCAGTTGCAACTGTTCTCTGAGGTTCACATAGAAAAGTGGGTTGCTTTCCATGGATGCCCAGGAGTGAGAGAGAATTTGGGTGGGGTGTTGTGATCAAATCTGGGGGTGAGAAACGAGGGAGGCTGTATGGAAGAACATGGTGGGGGTGGGGGACTTTAATTGGATCTTCATACCAGGAGTGTCTCGTCACAATGTTGAAACACTTTCAGATCTTCTGGTTATGATATTCTCACACAGCAGAGACATTTGGAAAATGTGCAAAGCATTTCTGGGGTCTTAAGATGGGTCATTTGCCAGCTTTACCATCCAAGTCCAGTTCCATCATCTGTCTTGAACTTCAATTTTCTGACCCGTAAAAAGAAGATTCAGCTAAATCATTGCTAAAGTCCTTTTAACCTCTAAAATAAATAATTTCTCTATGATCTGAAAGAGTGAGCAATTGGCTCACATTACTGGCATAAGTAGATTCTCCTCAATGGAATAAAACATATTAATTTTAAACAAAGTAAAAACATGCACCATAGCAAAAAAGAAAATTAAGGGCTTATTAAAAATAGAAAATGATAATTTTACAACGTCTGCATTCATCTCTAAGGCACTTAAAGGAAAGTGGTTTGGGTCAAGACAGATGAGTCAGCTCCCTCAATCCAGTGTATTTGTGATTACCCATGAGAATTGCTGTCACTTCTTAAAGACTCCTTTTGCCAAGACACTTGTGATCTATGGGTAATTGAAAAAGGCAGGCTACAAAGCAAGGCACACAGAATGACTTTTCTTGGCATGTTGATGTACCCACACACAGAAAACCTTTTAGGAGGTGATATACCAAAAGGCTAACTGCAGTGCTTGCTCCCTGGATGGTTACATTAAGGGTAATTTTAAATTATGTTGTTTTAGCTTATATGGATTTTGCTTTTGCCCATGAAGAACATATTATTATTACCCCTTCAATAAGGCAATTACAAAAGCTTTGTCAAAACTCCTTTTATTTCCAAACTTTCATATCCTGAGTAGTATGAGCCTTGCAGAAAGAAGACTGTGTCACAACCATCACTTTATCAGCAGAGCTCCAGCAATCTGCAATATGAGCAGGCTAGGGTACCTGGGGCCTGCATCTAGGACACTCTTCACCTACAAGCATGTCCTTGATGTGCCCTTGGAAAACAGAGGGATTATTTCCTCATTTTTTTAGAATTTTGTGTATGTAGAAACTTTGATTAGGCAAAGGAGGCCTTTTCCAGATTTTAATTATATGGCATCCATAATTCTTTTTAAATACGTTTTCCAAGACTCAAATAAAACGCACTATAAGTTGACTGTAGACACTTTGGAGAATATAAAAAAGTAAAAATAAAATAGAAATAATCTATAATCTTACCACTCACGAAAACATGTTTCATCCATTGAAATATGTTGGAATATATCCTATTTTTTTTTCTTTGCACCTTCCCAAACTTACATATGCAAGTGTCTTGATATGACCAGTCATGTCCTAGTTTTTTCATATAAATTTATATCTGAAGCATTCTTCCATATAATTGTTTCTCAAAAGCATGGGCTTAAGTGGCTTCATGAGATGCTATCATATAGATATATCATAAGATACTTATTCTTCTATTCTTGGACAGTTGGGTTGAATTCTTGCTTTCTTTCTTTTTTGGTTACTGTAAAAATAAAGTTATTATATTTTTCTGGATTGATGTTTCTGTCATGATGAAATGCACTTCTTTCTCCCAGCAATATAGTTCTTGGCCCCTTAACACTGTTTATCTTCAGTTTCTGTTTGGTTAATGCTTGCAGTGTTTGTAGTGTTTTCAATCCTTGTGCTTTCTTGTAAGCAGCATATAATTGAGTTTTATTTTCCTTGATCTAGTCTGCCTTCTTTGTCTTTTAATGGAATATTGAGTTCATTTATATATAAATTTGATTGCTGATACTTTAGGGGTTTAAATCTACAATATTATTATTTGCTTTACCTCTGTTACGTTCCCCTTTTCTCTTTTCTTGTCTCTAATTTAATTGTCTTTGTTGTTATTTCATTTTCTCCCCTATTAAGGTTTGTTAGTTATCTGCCTTTTTAGTGGTTACCCAAGAGATTTCAACATGCATCCTTGACTTTTGGAACCCTAATATAAATTAGTAATCTCATTACTCTTCTTCTATTTTGTAAGGTTCTTAGAAAATTATAACTCAACTTACTCCTCTTTTTTGTATAATTGTTGTCATCTATTTTAATTCCATATGTACTTTAAACCCCACAAGAGATTATCATTAAAATGATATTCTACAGTCAATATCCTTTATATTTATTCATGTATTTACTTCTACATTTTTTCTTCATTCTTTCATGAGTTTCCATACTTCCATCTGCGATTATATCCTTCTGCCTGAAAAACACTGTCACTATTGCTTTTATTACAGATCTGATAGTGGTAAATCATCTTAGTTATTGTTTGTCTGAAACTATCTTTATTATCTCTCTATTTTTGAAGGTTATTTTTGCTTGGTATAGAATTGTATATGTGTCGTTATTTTCTTTCAGCATTTTAAAACATTTAAAATTTTAAATTAACATTTTATTTAATTTGAATTTTATTTTATTTTATTTTTTTAGAGACAGGGTCTCCTTCTGTCACCCAGGCTGGAGTGCAGTGGTATGGTCACAGCTCACTGCAGCCTTAAATCCCTGGGCTCAAGTAATCCTCCTACCTCAGAGTCCCAGGTAGCTAGGACTACAGGTGTGCACCACCATGCCCGGCTAATTTTTTACATTGTTTTTGTGGAGAAGAGATCTTGTTTTGTTGCCTAAGCTACTTAAAATTTTAACAACTTAAAAATATTTTATTTTAAAAATGTTTAAATGTTTAAAGATACATTTTGATTTTCATTATTTAAGAAGTCAGTTGTCATCCTTATTATGACTTTTTAAAATACCATGTGCTTCTCTTTTTTCTACCTTTTGAGATTTTTTTTCTTTATTTTTGTTTTACAGCAGTTTTACTATGATTTGCCTATGTATAATTTTCTTTGTAGTTACTTTGCTTGGATTTCATTGTGTTTTTTAATATCTTTAATCAAGTTTTATGTCTTTCATCAGTTTGGGAAAATATTTTGCTATTTTCTCTTCAAAGATTACTTCTGTACCATTTCCTCTTTCCTTTACAGAGTGCTGATTACATACTTATTAAATTTTTTTTTTACTATCTCGTATTTGTCTCTTAAATCTTTTCTATATATTTTTTATTTTTTTCCCTCTTCATGTGTCATCTGGATATTTTCTACTAACTTAGCTTCCATGTTTCTAATTGTCTCTTCAGATACATCTAATCAGCTATTAAACCTATCTAATGTGTTCTTAATTTTCTGTATGATATTTTCCAATTCTTGGATTTTCTTTAAATATGTTTAAAAATATATTCCAATTCTCTGGCCAAGTTTTTCATTTTGTCATCTGCTTTCTTAAACATATTAATAGTAGTTATTTGAAAGACCATGTTTAATAATTCTAATATATGGATCACCTCTGGATCTGCTTTTATTGTCTGATTTTTTTTATTTCTGCTGTCTCTTGATATCCCAGGAGTTTTGGTTGAATGTGAAACATGTATAAAATATTGCAGAAACCCTAAATGAATGGTTAGCTTATGGCAGGCAGTTAGAGTTATGACAGATCATTTTAATCCAATTGCAGATTGAGGGTATCAGTTTTTATGAGGTCTGATTTATTTTTAGCTAACCTTTACTCCCAGGTGTAGGTCTCTAGGGATTCCATCTGAAAGCCTGAGTTATTTACCAGAGTCTCTCTTTTTTAGTGGGACTTCAAAACTATTTTTTATCCCCCATCTCTCTGAGGCTGGAAAATCTGTTAATATCTTCAACCTCTTAGCTGACACTTTCTGCTCAGCTTCTGTGAATCTTCACTGTTGGTGATTTTGTGAATGCCTTGAGAGAATAAGCAGCTCATATTTCTGTATTGCTCTTCTCAAAGCATCTCAGTCTCTCGAGTCCTAGCTGTCTTAACAGCTCTGAACTCTAATTTTTGTCTCTTCAGCTCCTCTTCGGGCTGCTGACAGCTTTTCTCAGATTCTGTATCACTTAAAAGCCTCTTTTTGTTGCTTAGCATCTTTGGCTACACAACTCATGAATCCATAGATCTTTTGTTTGTTTGAGACAGAGTCTTGCTGTATCATGCAGGCTGGAGTGCAGTGGCACAATCTCGGCTCACTGCGACCTCTGCCTCCTGGGTTCAAGCAATTCTCCTGCCTCAGCCTCCCAAGTAGCTGGGACTACAGGCACGTGCCACCACGCCCAGCTAATTTTTGTACTTTTGTAGAGATGGGGTTTCACCATCTCTACAAGACCAGTCTGGGTTGGCCAGGCTGGTCTCAAACTCCTGACAGGTGATCCGCCTACCTCAGCCTCCCAAAGTGCTGGAATTACAGGCATGACCCAACACGCCTGGCCCAGTCTACAAATCTTTTGAGGGGAAAATAGCACAGAATGTCAGATCACCTTATTTGCTGTTCCATATATCCTGAATCTTGAATCCTCAAGTTGAGGCTGTCTTGGTAACTTTCCAATCCCAAAACAGATTTGCTTGAGTCTGGGTTTTCTAGCTGTTTTCAGTAAGAAGTTTTTTCCAGAGAGATCCAAGATGGCCGATCACTAGCAGCTCAGGATTGCAGCTCCCAGTAAAAGCGCAAAGAGCCAGTGGACGCCACACTTACCAATAAATTTTCGCTGCCCACGGACCAGGACATTCCCAGCGGAGGAGCCCTACAGGTCGCCAGCGCGACCCTTTG
>CAUYQU010074993.1:0-88992 GCA_963574635.1 Cheracebus regulus
ATCCCCTGTAGGAGGAGAGGCATTCTGATTTCGGGTGTTCTCAGCCTTTTTGCACTGGTTTCTTCCCATTTTTGTGGATTTATCCACCTGTCATCTTTGTAATTGCCGACTTTCAGATTGGGTCTCTGAGTGGACATCCAGCTCGTTGGCAATCAAGTTTTTTTCTGTTTCTTAGTTTTCCTTTGGCTGATGCCCCTTACCCACAGAGCTAGGCTTTCCCGGGTTCAGCTGTGCTTGCTGTGAAACTCTCAGTCCTCAGTGCTTCCAATTGCTGTTCTCCTTGTGGGGATGGGACCAGCTGAGCCCAACTAAAAGGGCACCCAGTCCCGTATACTCCGCACCAGAAGCGCCGCGCCAGGGCACCAGCAAAACAGCTGCACCGGCCTAAAGAGTCACACTGGTGACCCGTGTGGCTCCTCCTCTGGGAATCTCCCAGTCTGTGGGCAACAAAAATTCATCTGAAATTGCGGCGTCCACTTGCTCTCTGCACTTTCACTGGGAGCTACAATCCTGAGCTGCTGCTAATCGGCCATCTTGGATCTCTCTATCACATTTTCTTTATTCAGTAGTAGTATTTATGGTGTGTGTATGTGTGTGTGTGTGTGTGTGTGTGTATGTGTGTGTATCTCAGAATTCCTCACTACATAATTCATCCATGTAACCACTTGCAACCTTTGACCAACCTCCTATCATTTATCCTACCCCTCAGTCTCAAATAATTATCCTTCTACACTGTGCTTCTATGAGGCTTTCTTTTTCCACATATAAGTAAAATTATACTGTATTTTCCTTTCTATGTGTGGCTTATTTCACTTAGAATAATGTCCTTCATGTTCATCTATTTGTTGTAAATGGCAGGATTTTCTTCTTTTTTTTACTGATAAATAATATTTTTATGTATGTTTATACTATTTTTTCTTTATCATCAATTGATAGACTTTTAGGTTGTTTCATTTCTTGACTATTGTGAATAATGCTGCAATGAACATGGGGATGCAGATATCTCTTTGAGATACCAATTTCATTTCCTTTGGATGTATACCCAGAAGTGATATTTTTGCACTGTATAGTAGTTCTACTTTTAATTTATTGATGAAACTCTATACTTTTTTCCACAATGGCTGTAACAGTTTACATTATTGTCAACAGTGCCCCACATCAATATTTGTTATCTCTTATTTTTGATAATAGCCATCCTACACGTGTGAGGTAATATTTCACTGTGGTTTTCCTTTGAATTTTCCTGATGATGAGTGATGTTGAGCATTTAAAAATACACCTGGTGGCCATTTGTATGTCTTTCTTGAAAAAGTGTTTATTCAAGTTCTTTGCTCATTTTTGTTTTTTTTGAGACGGAGTCTCACTCTGTTGCGCAGGCTAGAGTGCAATGGTGTGATCTCGGCTCACTGCAACGTCTGCCTCCTGGGTTCAAGTTATTCTCCTGCCTCAGCATTCTTAGTAGCTGTGATTACAGGTGTGCACTAAAATGCCAGGATAATTTTGTATTTTTAGTAGAGACAGGCTTTCACCATGTTGGTCAGGCTGGTCTTGAACTCCTGACCTTATGATCTGCCTGCCTCGGCCTCCCAAAGTGCCTGGATTACATATGTGAGCCACCGCGCCTGGCCATTGCCAATTTTTAATTGAGTTATTTATATTTTTGTGATAGAATTGTATGAGTTTGTTATATATTTTAAATATTAACCTTTATCACATATATAGTTTGCAGGGTTTTTTCCCATTTTGTGGGTTGACTTTTGGTTTGTTGATTGTGTGATTCGCAGTACAGAGATTTTTGTTTTGATGCAGTCTCACTTGTTTATTTTTGTTTGTGTTTTGGTGTCATATCCAAAAGGAAAAGACCTCTTGGCAGTGACATTTTGACAAACAGGTCTTTTCCTCTGTGTCCTACTAGGAGTTTTGTGATTTAAAGTCTTACATTTAAGTCTTTAATCCTAAATTTCAAGTTAATTTTTGTATATGGTGTAAGGTAAGGGTCCAACTTTATTCTTTTGCTTGTGAATATTCAGTACTCCCAACACCATTTATAAAAGAAACTTTTCTTTCCTGATTGTGTATTATTGGTCCCATTCCAAAGATTAGTTGCCCATATATGTGTTGGTTTATTTCTTGGCTTTGTATTCTGTTCCATTATTCTATGTATCTGTTTTTATGCCAGTATCATACTGTTTTGATTGTTATAGCTTTGCAATATAGTTTGAAATCAGATAGTGTGATACCTCCAGCTTTGTTTTACTTTCATAAGATTGCTTTGGCTATTTGTGGTCCTTTCTAGTTCAATAAAAATGTCAGGATACTCTCATTCTTTTTTTTCTTTCTTTTGCGGTTTCTTTCTTTCTCCTTTTCTTTTTCTAAAAAAAAAAAGTCAGGATTTCTTTTTCTATTTCTATAAAAATTGTCATTGGGATGTTTGAAGATTACTTTGGGTCATATAAATATTGTAAAAATATTAACTCTTCTATGAACACAGAATATCTTTCCACTTACTTGTGTCTTTAATTTCTTCAACACTTTATAGTTTTTGGAGAATAGATTTTTCACTTCATTAGTTAAATTGATTTAGTTTTGATGTTATTTAAAATGATATTGTTTTCTTTTTATTGATGCATAACAGATTACATATCTGTGGGGTACATATGAGTTGTTACATGCATAGAATGTGGAATTAAGAAGTCATTATATTTGGGGTATTTATACCTTGAGTATCAATTCTATGTTTGGTATAATTTCAGATCTTCTCTTCCAGTTTGAAATATAGAAAATATTTTTGGTAAATATAGTCGTCTTAGTTTTATCTCAAATATGAGAACCTGTTTCTACTCTCTAACTGTATGTTTGTGCCCATAACCAACTTATCTTTATCCTCTCTCCCAACCAGGATATTGCTGCTTTAATTTCTTTTTGGGAAAGTTCAGCATCAGAGTATAAAACATAGCTGAATTTTGTATGTTGATTTCATACAATACAACTTCAACTTGTGAAATTTGTTTATTGGTTCTAACAGTGTTTGACAGAATCTTTAGGGTTTCATATACAGGCAAATTTCATTGATTATGCTTCACTGTATTACATTTTTTACAGGTTGAAGGTTTGTGAAACTCACATCAAGCAAGTCTATCAGTGCCATTTTTCTAATAGTATGTGTTTACTTCATATCTTTGAGTCACATTTTGGTAATTTTTGCTATATTTCAAACATTTTATTACTCTATCTGTTAAGGTGATCTTTGATATTAGTGTTTTGGGGTATAAGACAGCAAACTTAATTGACAAATGTATGTGTTTCTGACTACTTCACCAATCTGTACTCTTCTTGGGCCTCCTTATTCCTTGAGACAATGATGTTAAAATTAGTCCAGTTAATAACCCTACAATAGATTTGAATGTTCATTGAAAAGGAGAGTCACATGTCTCCACTGTAAATCAAAAGGTGGAAATGATTATGCTTATTGAGAAAGGGATGTCAAAAGCCGACATAGGCCAAAAGCTAGGCACCAAACAGCCAAGTTGTGAATGCGAGAGGAATTTTTTTTGAGAGAAATCAAAAGTGCTACTTCAGTGAACTCATGAATGGCAAGACAGAGAAATAGCCTTATTGTTGATATGAAGAAAGTTTTAGTGGTCTGGATTGAAGATAAAACCAGTCACAACAATTCCTCAAGCCAAAGCCTAATCCACAACAAGGCCCTGATTACTTTCAATTCTATCAGAACTGAGAGAGGTGAGGAAGCTGCAGAAAAAAAAAATTGAAGCTTGTAGAGGTTTATTCATGAACACAACATGTGGAAATTCTGGGAGATGTAATTCAAAATGAGATTTGGGTGGGGACACAGCGAAACCATTTCATTCTGCCCACACCCCTCCGAATCTCTTGTCCTCACCTTTCAAAACCCATCATGCCTTCCCAACAGTCTCCCAAAGTCTTAACTAATTTCAGCATTAACCCAAAAGTCAACAGTCTGAAGTCTCATCTCAGACAAAGCAAGTCCCTTCTGCCTATGAGCCTATAACACCAAAAACAAACTAGTTACTTCATAGATGCATTGAGGGTACAGGTATTCGGTAAATACAGCTGTTCCAAATGGGAGAAATTGACCAAAAGAAAGGGGTTACAGGGCCCACATAAATCCGAAATCTATCAGGGCTGCCAAATTTTAAAGCCACAAAATGATTTCCTTTGATTCCAGGTCTCACCCCCAGTTTACACTGATGCCAAACATGGGTTCCTATGGTCTTGGGCAGCTCCACTCCTGTGGCTTTGCAGGGTATAGCTCCCCTCACAGCTGCTTTCATGGGCTGGCATTGACTGTCTGCAGCTTTTCCAAGTGCATGGTGCAAGCTGTCAATGGATCTACCATTCTGTGTTCTGGAGGATGGTGGCCCCTTTTCACAGCTCCACTAGGCAGTGCTGAAGAAGAGACTCTGTGTGGGGACTCCAACACCACATTTTCCTTGTTCACTGCCCTAATGGAGGTTATCCATGAGGTTCCTGCACCTGCAGCAAACTTGCCTGGCCATCTAAGAATTTCCATATGTCTTCTAAAATCTAGGCGGAGGTTTCCAAACCTCAGTTCTTGACTTTTGCACACCCATAGGCTCAACATCACATGTAAGCTGTTAAGGCTTAGGGCTTCCATCTTCTGAAGCCACAGCCTGAGCTCTACATTGACCCTTTCAGCCATGGCTGGAGAGGCTGGGACACAGGGCACCAAGTCCCTAGGTGGCACACAGCACAGGGAACCTGGGCTCAGCCCAGGAAACTACTTTTTCCTCCTGGGCTTCCAGGTCTGTGATGGGAGGAGCTGCCATGAAGGTCTGTGACATGGCCTGGAGACATTTACCCCATGATCTTGGGGATTAACATTAGGCTTCTTGCTATGTATGCAAATTTCTGCAGCTGGCTTGAATTTCTCCTCAAAAAATGGGTTTTTCTTTCCTACCGCATTGTCAGGCTGCAAGTTTTCTGAACTCTTATGCTCTCTTTCCTTTTTAAAATAGAATGCCTTTAACAGCACTCAAGTCACCTTTTGAATGCTTTGCTGCTTAGAAATTTCTTCTTCTGGATACCCTAAATCATCTCTCTCAAGTTCAACGTTCCACAAATCGCTAGGGCAGGGCAAAATGCCGCCAGTCTCTTTGCTAAAACATAACAAAAATCACCTTTGCTCCAGTTCGCAACAAGTTCTTCATCTCCATCTGAGACCCCCTCAGCCTGGACTTAATTGTTCATATCACTATGGGTGTTTTTGTCAAAGCCATTTGACAAGTCTCCAGGAGGTTCAAAACTTTCCCCCATTTTCCTGTCTTCTTCTGAGTCCTCCAATTTGTTCCAACCTCTGCCTGTTACCCAGTTCCAAAGTCACTTTCATATTTTCGGATATCTTTTCAGCAATGCCCCACTCTACTGGTACCAATTTACTGTATTGGTCCATTTTCATGCTGCTGATAAAGACATATCTGAGACTGGGAAGAAAAAGAAGTTTAATTGGACTTACAGTTTTACATGGCTGGAGAGGCCTCAGAATGATGACAGGAGCTGAAAGGCACTTCTTACCTGGATGCAACAAAAGGAAAATTTAGGAAGTCCCAAAAGCAGAAACCCCTGATAAACCCATCAGATCTCGTGAGACTTATTAGGAGAATAGCACCGGAAAGACCGGCCACATGATTCAATTACCTCCTCTTGGGTTCCTCCTACAACAGGGGAGAATTCTGGGAGATACAATTCAAGTTGAGATTTGGGTGGGGACACAGCCAAACCATATCATGTGGGCATGACTGCTGGGTGCCTTGGCTGATGGTTCTGAAAGCAGGACCATGGCCAATTGAGGTTGCAAGGGAGTCCACATGGGGTCTAGAGCTGAGATCGTAGTTGGCAGCCCTGCCTGAGCACATTTATGCTCTCTCCAAATAGTTCTTAGGTTTTGGATTCCACTGGCATTTTACCAACCCCGCCTGCATCTCAACTCCCACGAAGACCCTTTTGTAAATGGATGGCCATTGTGGAATATGAATGTAGAACCTACTATTCTGCCATCTTACTGCTGCCCTGTTTTTTTTCAATTCTTCCTTTCCTTTTATAAAATTTAACACCCATATGCTTTGTCATATAATTTTCAGTTCTCGCCATTGGCAATCTTGATCTCCTGTTCTATTGATTTGGTTCTTAGCCAGGTGATTTTTTTTTTTTTTGTCCAAGTGTACATTGCTGACATGTCTCAAGGGCAGTCTTTATATGGGCAAGGTGTGATTTCCCTTTTATTCTCCTGTAATCTGTAGTGAGAATATGGCCCATGTAGCTGCTGGCTCAATAAAAATAAGAAAACATATCGAGCAGATATGTACCCAATCTGAAAGCTGAAGCCAGGCATGGTAAAGTAAAGCCACAGCTGACCCAAAGACCTGTGAACAGGAGAAGGAACTTTTATTGTTATAAGACACTGGTGTTCTGAGGATGTTTGTGATGCAGTTTTATTGCAGCAAAAGTCGATTCATACATTACCTTTTTCCTTTCATTTTTTTAGGTCATGATAATTCCCAGTACATTAAATTATATCTGAAATGTAATTTTTCTATGTGACTAAAATTATTTTTAATATAGTTCTCTGGGGCTTTGAACTATGGTTAATATTGATTAGTAGTTAATAATCTAAGATTTTAAAAATAGTAACCATGTGGCTGGCATTGTGGTAGACCATCTTGGAGAGAGAGAAAAAGGAAAATATTCGGAGTTCAATAAACTTCGTTTCCTACTAGGAACACACTATAGGTCCTTCATGAGTTCATATTTCCCAGGCATGCTGCAGAACTCAGAGACAGGAGAAACTGGAGGAGGCAGGAAAAGTGGCATAAAGGATGCAGATGTTGAGTTGGCTATAAAGGAGAGGGTTCTATTTAAACAGTGTCACTTGAATTCTAAAGCACTTTTTCCACACAGATACTGTCTATGAGAAACATAGGAGTCATTACTCATGGCCTGATTCTTGTATTATTCCCAGGCTCAAGGAAAGGCTACTGGCAAGACGACCTTCGGGCTTTGCTCCAATTCATCTTCTGAATGTTGCTTTGTCTTTAATGAGTCAAAGCGACACTTTACATTGATAGTGGAAAGGGGAAGAAAAAGGGGGATGTCCGCTGACTTACTGTTTCATTAGATTTCCGATTGGAGACAAGGATGAGCTGTGTGGCCTTACATGTAAAATTGCCTATCTTTCACCTCGGAAGTTTTTAGATTTGAAGTTGGTGACTTATTTATCCTAAGTCTGTCAGGCTTGGTAATTGCCAATATAGCACATCCAAGGGGAAATGGGAAGCAATTGCTGCAGGAGGAATTCTGAGTAGTTACATCCAAGCTATTATCATTCTCAACCTTTTAACGGTATCTCAACAGTAAAGTAAAGAAGGAAAGAATACAAGAAAAGAAGTAAAAGAAGGAGGACAGGGAGTAGGCATAGAGAAGAAAAAAGAGGACACCCACCTCTTAAATGACTATATGCCAGGCACATATCAGATACTTCATGATATATAAATTGCATATATTTCTATACCTGGATTCTTATATTGTACCAGAAAGCTGTTCATTATTAGATATAGTTTACAGATGAGTTAATAAACTAAATTGCTTAGTGTGCAGCTAATGTCTATTTAAATGTGAATAAAAAAATACTTAAAAATAATCTAATTTAAACTTTGTAACAACTGTTTAAAGATATTTTATCATTATTCAGTTTTAGAGAAAACAGGTTTATGTTTAACATGTACAATGTCACACAGCTTATAAATGGCAGAGCCTGGCTCAGACTTGGAGTTGTCTAATTGCAAAGCTCCAACTTTTCTACTTCTAATTAACGAATATATTTATATTTAATGAGATTACAAAGACAAAACTCACTTATTTCTCAAATATGTTCTGGAAAAGAAGTACAGTTGGTAGCTGTGATTGATTTTGGACAGTACGGTCTCCGTGTTGGTTCATACATTTTACCTAATTTAAATAATGTTCAAGTCCTTTTTTGTTCCACAGTTGTTACAATATAAAATCTCTTTCCCACCTCTCAACTAACCACTAATTGCATCTCTCCTATTTAGCAGATATGTACTTCTGTCAACTAAACCAGTTTCCCCCTTCTGCTAACAAACGGAAGTTTCAGTGCCAATTAAGAATAATTGTGGCAATTTCTCCACCTACCCAGCTCTGGCTCCCAACTGAGCAGTGTATCTCATTAGCCTTTGAAGAAAAGAATTTTGAAAGAAAAATACATCTTTCAAAAACCAACACCATTGAGTTTAGGATCCAGTAATCTTTATTAAGTCTTTCTCTGGCTAAAACAAAATAGATGATGTATAAAGTCACAGAAAAAGTGGAATACAAGGTTGTTTTCCTCAGACAAGTGTCAAACACTAGAGAAATATGTGAGGAGGGGAGGGTTGCAACTATATTTTATTAACTGAGGTGTGTTCCCAAAGTATTCTTCAAGTTTTATCTAACTTAAAATTCCAGAATTGAGTAAGTTCTTTGGGTTATCCGTTCATAATCAAAAGTCCTCGTTAAAATCAAAATTCTCTGTGAAGTGGTGAAGTGTTAGTTGTGTGCATATTTATGTACACTTGGAGGGTGGGATCTGTTTGTATTTGTGTTGAGGGGAAGGTGTAAATCTTATTAGAACATTTATTGCTTTTTCAACCTTAGCATTTGTCCACCTGGAAGGCAGAGCTTTGGGAAAATGACGCTAAGTACTGGTATGTTTTTATTGGCTAAGTTCTAGATATCTTTTCTCTCTGGCTGGCTTTCACCTAAGTTCTCAGCAACTTGTCTAGTTAGCTTGAAATTTCTCTACCTTGGTTTCCATCTAATTAGAGTGGGCTCATAATGTAGTAAAGAGTTAAAAAAAAAAAAAAAAGCCCAAACCTCATGTTTTCAGGAACTGGTCCAGAAGTTTAGAATGAAAAATCTGGAAGTGAAAACAAACACTTTATTAACTCTATGAAGATTTTATCCTGACGATGTTTCAATTGCTATCTATAAATATAAAAGTATATGGCACACTTATCAATATTTATTTCCACCAACTTTTAGCTATAAATATAGACCTTGGCATTTAATCTTAAGGTAAAATGAATATTACTCCAGTGATTAGCAAGAAATTTTGTTGTTTCAAAACACTTCATAACCTCCCTTCTTATATCTTCACCATTTGAGACACCAGATAATTAGAAAAGACAAGGACTTCCTGTCCGGGTAAAGTAATTCACTGTTACAGCCCTCTCCAGTTGGAATTTGATCATGGATTAGCTTTACTTAATCACGCCATTAGGTAGCTCATTTCATGGCCCTGATCAAATGAAATATAGGATGGGAGGTGAGGGTCATGGACAAGGAGCTGCTTTATGACTTTGAATCTGGGTTTATTGAGAGGACACACTTAAAGGTGGTCCTTGGCATGGCTCAACACCAGAAAAACTTTTAGAAAGGGTCAGATCCAAAGGATCTGCAATCCATACCTTTATTTTTTCATGCAGATACCAAGGAATTGAGTTTTTGTCCGTTGTGATATCAGTTTCAAGTATTAGAAATGCCATCCTCTCTTCAGCCTAAATTTCCTTAATAATAAGATTTTGCAAATGTCAGCACACTCCCCGTTAGGCTAAAGTTGTCCCATATTAAATTCTCTTGAACTTTGGTGGCAAACTTCCAGTCTTTGTTTCCAGGGATTTAGTTTCTTATTTCATCTTTCTTGTTGTTTCACTTCAATCATAACTTCATAGCTTCATGTTCTCTTCTCTTAGACCCTAATCTTATCAATTATCCTCATATAAAGGCTCCCAGTCTCCTGTGCTAATCCAGTGGACATTGTCTTTTGAACTCCATGAGCCCACTTTGACCTCTTCTGCATAACATGGTTCTAAATATGAGGATGGAGATTCTGATAGGAGCCTCTGACAGGCGGAGAGAAAAACTGTTCCAGATTGGGGTGGTCAGGATGTTTTCATACTGCCTTGGGCTGTTCCATCAGGTTATTCTCCATCAGTAAAATTCGCTGAATAATATTGTTTGCAACTTGAAATTTGGAGCTGCTTGACTTTAGAAAAACAGAGAGAAGGGAATAGAATCAAAATGAATTTTCATTGACATGTGCTTCATTTTTCCCTTGCAATTACCTCAAAAACAAGTTCTTGCCAATGGGTTCCCAAGTGCCTCCTCAGAGAACATAGCAAAGCAGAAAGTAAGCACAGACATTATGTGTGCAGGTGAAGAATCAACTTCCCAAGGCAGTTTCCTCTGCCCTAATTAAGAGAAATGTTAGAACAGGGCAGGAAAACACACATTTTCACGGCTGGATCTGGCTCCAGTGATCAAAGGCTTCCTCTTGGGGTAAACTTTAATCATTTTTAAGCCAATGGCTGTTGGTTGGTAAAACTTAAAGCACAGAGGCTGAGCCTAGAAAACTCCAGTGCTGTGGACTCAGCCTACCAGGAATGAGTTGTGCCTGTAGAAGTATATATATTGTGCCAGAGGAGAGGTAGAGAGGGAGTGCAAAGAATTGCTTCTACCTTTCTCTCCTTCCTCCCTCAAATTTCAAGAGGGTTGATCCTTTTGACTAAACCCAATGTGAAGTCATGGTAGAAGGGAATCTGAATGAGGCAGTTTATATGGGTCAGGCCCTTGGAGGATAAATCTGAGCTGGATAGAGTAGCTCTGGGCGTGCAGCAAATAGAAAATAACTTGCACAGTTTCAGAATGATGAAAGAGATTAATATGTAAGACCTGATGAGGTAAGAGTTCTTTCTCAAAAATATGAGTATAAGAGACAAGACTAGTAATGGTATTTAATGCCATTGACTCCACTAGTCACAACTATCTTCTTTGGAAAATGTATTTCTTCTTTATACCAATAAATGTTTGTTTAGACTTAAAGCAGATATTGATAGGAAAATATATATTTTTTTCATTCTTAGTTGGGATAGATAAGAAATTAGGGTTGGGTGTTCAAACTAGGCTATCTCAGTCGTAGGAGAAGATTGCATGTGTATCACTTGTCAGAAGTGATAGACTTCTTTCCACTACCCTGAAATTGCACGATAGGAGAAATACAGAAATCTGAGGTTTCCCAGGTGGGGAACTCATGGTTTGTCAGATGAATCAATAGTTGGACTTCTAGAAGATATTTTGTTTTGAAGGTCTCCAAGACCATCCTGAAGCTTGATGTGTCACTAGAGGAGCTCACAAGACTCATAAGTTGTTATGCCTACCCTGTGGTTTATTACAGTGAAGGCATGCAGCGTGAAATCAACAAAGGGAAAAAGAATATGGAGTGAAGTCTAGAGGAAAGAATTAGCAAGCTTTCAAATATGGAGTCACACAGAATGCACTTAATTATCTCCAGCAAATATGTATTGCAACAAATGGGAAGTATTGATAAGAACGGACACTCTTTTGAGCCTGATTTTTCATGGTTTTTATTGGCAGTCACATAAGCCTATACTATCTATGCTGGATGTTTGTTACTTAAGCTCCAGACTCTGAGAGAAGGCAGAATAAATGACACTATCTCTGCACCTTGCACGTGCCTGACACATAGTAGGCACTCAAAATATATTTGTTTAATAAATGACTAAACAATCAAAGGAGAAAATATACTTCCCATTAAGACTATACAATTCTTGAGACTAGGATTTTTTTTTTTTTTTTTTTTTGCTATGCTTAACTTTGATTCTCTTGATTTCCAACAATTTATAAGGGACATGGCAGGGACTTACTGAGTATTTCATTGTCTTGACTTTTATCCTCTTTCTGTCTTTGAGCTGTTCCAACTTCTCTTCAAACCATAAGGCCACAAAAGTAGCTCCCACTCTGTGTGTGGCCTTCTATTCCTGCTGCTACTAAAATTTGAAACTCAGTTTGTAAGAGGACATTCCAAGAAAAAGAGAAAATAATCCTTCACCCCAATCGCCACACATATGCACTGGTACACACTCTCAGACTCCTATGCAAAGCAGAAAAGGGAAGAATAAATGCACATTACTCTGCCTTTTGCCAGTTTTGATGAGCTCTCTATGATCATTTACTGCAATCATTGAAATTCACACATTTGCTTAAGTGTGCATTGTGATGGTTTATGATGGATGGATAAAAATTGGCAGTCTAGTCATTTGCTCTCCAATCAATATTTCCTTCCATTCAATTAGCATGTTTTCTGTGGTTTTATGGAACACTTATTGGGTCTCCCATTTTAAAATAAAACCTAAATGTTGCATTTTCGTGCAGCATCATAATCACTTTATTAGTGGTTAAGATAATATGCAAAATGTTGAGAGATTGTTCTTGCCAAAGCCACTGGTGTGATATTCATGTAATGAACCATTCTAGTTCTTTAGACTTCAAGACCATGATGCCTTTGTTTCACAGATGAAAATATTCTTTAACCAAAGGTAGCAACTAACTGAATCTTGAAAACATCATTTTTTTTTGTCTTCTACATTCAAGTTATTTCTGTATGTTGCTGTGAATATCATTTGGTTTATCTCTTTCTTCCTGCCCCCTTCGTCCTGATGCTGCTACTTCTGCAATTTACTACTGTTGTCTTTTTTTCACCTCAAGTGTCTTTTATTAAATAAAGGCCACCTGCTATTTTCAAAGCCCCTCAGCTATGTGAATTTATCATGGTAGTACAATCATAATGTATAGAGGGAAAAGATAATTTTTAAAATATTTTCCATCCTACCAGAAAAAACTTAAACTGTATGTTTTTCACTTTACTAAGATTACCTTGGGTTGCACAAAATCTTCCTGTATAGCACCTATGTTAATCTCTACTTGGTTAGCAGATACCTTAGAGTTGTGCTCTGTACTATTCCTTTGATTGTAGACTGGTTTTCCTGTAATCTAGAGTGTGAATCAATCAGTCATCCTCTCTAAACCTTGTGGTCATTCTTGTAGCCACCAGTGCTAATAAGGACAGTAGTTCTCATCTTAATTGTATTATAAATTTTTAGTGGTCTGTTAAATGGAAGGTCATTTATAATTATTCATACAGTTCTCTTGAGGAAATTTAGTGTGATCTCTACTTTGGGAAAGAATGAGTGAAACTGTATTGTTTTACACCTAATGTCACATTTCCCTGCAAGAATCAACTTTTTCCTAGGATAGAGACTAAACGAATTCTCTTCTTCTACCTAAAGCATCCCTTGCAGAATAGGTGGCTTCTAGGAAGTATTTTCACAGGCTCATTTAAAATCCTCCTAATATTTCTGCAAAAGGATTTACTATGCAACTTAAAATTGAACCTCAGGAAGGCCTTTCTGGGGTGCCAGAAGTCAATGGACCACATATAGATGACAGCTTAGGCACCTCTGTGGAATTCTCATGGTAAAATCTCCTACTCTTTCTGCTAAACTAAAACATACAAACAAAACAGGCAAGTTTAACTGACTGTATCTGCAATTGAAAACAAAGATCCCTCTAGTTACAATGGCTTATTATATTTATCTTGTTGGACATTAAATTAATATCTGCAGCACTGGATGAGAAGCCCCTTAAGAGAATCCCACAGAAAAAAGTTACCTTAGAATTATGTTAAGGAATTCCAGTTCTTTTGTAGTTTAGTGCTTGGCGAAAAGCAGCCATACAAAATGCTAAACCAGAAAAGAAGGAGAATATCTATAATTGAAGTGAAATTGTACAATTATATAAATACAATGAATTCACTAGATTTTCTGAACACTTTGTTTCCTGTTTTGAAAAGAGATAAAGAAACCAAATCATATGTGCTTATGTCTGTAAAGTTTGTTTCATTTTTATGCACATATTCATTTTCATTCAGATCTTTTTCTGCTAGTCTCACAAATTATACTGTTTAATTATAGACAGCATGGCTAAACACAAAGGCGGCCCCAAGGATTACTTTGGAAAACCTGCTGATTAGACATACTAAATAAGACAATATAAGTACGTAGAAATATTTCCGCCAAAACAGTTTTGTTCCAATTTATGGACTTCTTTACTTCCACTCTCTCTCTTTCCACAAAGTAATAACACAAGACATAAACTAGAGGGGGAAAAGGAATAAACAAACAAAGTAAGGAGAATATATCTTGGTTTCATTTGTGTCAAAACAGCAATAAAGCGGAAAAATATATTCAGCTAAGGTGCTATTTGGGTTTTATTTATAAAGGCTACATTCTCTGGCCTAATGTTCATTAGCTTTGTCCTTGTTGCCTAGTTACAGATTTATAATTTTTGTCTCTCTGATTATTGATGGCTCTAATGGAGAGAGCAGCGACTGAGGGCCTGATGGAAACACTTTAAATCTCTATTCAGAAATGCTAACATTTTGCGTATGTGTTTGCTGTTGTTGATTACAATGATCTGAGGAAGGGATGATCTTAAGAGAAAATGAGTGAGAAGCAGGTAGTCTCAAAGCTGGTCGGAGGCAGCCAATCTTGTTCTGTTGGCTAGGGCGTTGTTAAAAATAATTTATTGTATGAAATGTATTTGCTTTTTTGCAAAAGTTATTGAGTTGGTAATGCTACCGACATATCACCAGGTATTTGAGGTGTTGTGGTTATTAAAGGCGTCTTTATCAGACTCATGCCAGGATCACCTGCAGAACAAGCAAATGTAATGATAATCATTAGATTGAGGTGCATGAAGTATTTAAAATCAAAATTATGGCTCTATAGTTTAATACTAATGGTGACCAAAATGATGGAGAAATTATGTCTAAGAAGTCTCATTTCAGAGGTTTAAAGGTACTCTGGGCATGTGTTTTCGATTGCTCAGTAGCGTTCCACAGCTATATTAAAATTTCTATCTCTTGATGAACTTCATTTCTGGGAAGGCAGAGTCAAAGGAATTAGGTGAAAATTAAGAGGCAATCTCTAGATCAGTAGCTCTCAAAGTATAGTACCCAGACTAGCAGTATCGATATCACCAGAGCTTGTTAGGAATGCAGGTTCTTTGGTCTCATCCTGGACTTACTAAGTCAAAAACTCTGAGGGGTGGGGCCCAGCAATCTATGTTTTAATAAGCAATCTGAGCGATATTGTTGCAGTCTCAGATTTGACAACCCCTGCTCTAGAACGAGGTTTCTCAACCTTGGCACTATTGATAATTTGGGCTAGGTAACTTTGTAAGGGGCTGTCATTCACACTGGCATTGCAGGAGGTTTAGCAGCGTCCCTGAACTCTACCTACTAGATACCAATGACACCCATTCCATTTGTGACAGCTGAAATGTCTACAGACATTGCCAAATAACTCCCAAGGAGAAAAATTATGCTTGGGTTCAAAACCACTGTTCCAGATTGATAAGTTAAATTCTATTTGCAACATCTTAAAATAAAGATTTCTGTGCCCAAACTCTGCAGAGTTTGATTTAGTAAGTCTATAAAACAACCCTGTAATCTGTAGACCAGGTAATGGCCCATGAGCCATACTTAGAGTAACAGAGCTCTGAATCAATGGCTATCAAACTTGACTGACTTTTTAAAAATAAAAATGTAATTATTTTTAAATGTCTATTTGTGTCTCATTTCAATAGGCAACCATGTTTGAGCAAACTGATCTAACTCAGTATTTTCTACCCTGGGTGAGACTTAGAATTTCCTGGGGAAATGATAAAACTTGATGCCCAGGCTCTGCCTCATAAACTCTAGATAAGGGGTTCTGACATTTAAAAAGGTGATTCTCATACTTTGTTAAACTTTGGAATCATATTAGAATCTTTAAAATTTGTGGAGGCCTGGGTCCCATCCTCATTCTGATGTATGGGTTGTAAACTTTTGATTTAGTAAACTCTTATTTGCAACAAGTTTGAGCACTACATTTGAATATCAGAAGTTTTTAGATGTTTCTCATATGCAAGAAGGGTTGAAAGTCAGCTATAAACTGATCCCAGGCCTAAGCTATAGGCTAGTTTTATTTCTTTCTAAAAGCCAAAGTAGAGTGAATGAGCCCACTGAATGCTATGAATTTCTTGTGAATGAAAACATCTGAATCGAGTTTGGAGAATCAAATGGAGGAAGTCTTTATATTTCAACCATAGTCGAGTCTTGCTAATAAAACAAAAAAAAAATGAGGATTATATAGAAAAGAGTATCCTATAGGATATTGAAGAATCCATAGTAACTTTAATGTACATAGTCCTAAATAACTAGACAGCTTCTCAGATGCTTGAGTTGCTCCCCATACAATTATATCAGAATGTTTGAGAATGATTACTAGGTACTAGTATTTTTTAAAGGTTCTCAAGTGATTACAACGTGCAGCAAAGTTTGCAAACCATTGTTGTAAGTTCTTATCACTATTAGCGCTTTACCACTTCTCAATAATTTCCTAGAGATTACAAATTATTTGAGGGAAATTACCAGACTTGTGACATATTTCATAGGTTTTAAGAGTGTTATACCTTTTCAACCAATAGTTTTTTAATAACTCTATTAACTCAATTAGGTAACTGAGACAATACAATATTCCACTATGAGCTAAATTGCTTGTATATAACTCGGGATGACTGTAAAAGCCCAAAACTGATAAATTTCTTCAGTGACCAAAAAAAAAAAAAAATCAAGAAGTAGGTCTATCTGTCTGTATACTCACCTTTTCACCTTTAATATGCATTATGTATATACACACATAAAATCAATATATATTTGCATGTGTACATATATTTGTATATATTCATGCATACAACAAACTGTGCTGTGAATTTCCGGTTATAAGCAGAAATAATAAAACTCACTGTTCTAAACAAATTTGTGAGTCATACCATTTTGATGAAAACCATTTATTTCAATGGCATCTTATATTTCCATTACGCCCTTCTAGTACATTATTATAAAACATCAAGCTTTCTTCTTAGGTAAAAATAACACTATTTCAAACATTTTTAGAAATTATGCAATAGGCCATTTTCATTTTGTGAACTTTTACAAAATTGTTTTTGATTGAAACATTTTCTAGTATTCTGTATTTCTAGCATATTATTTTTAAACCTCTATCAGTGTTTGCATTAATATTCAAATTTTTACATTTATAATTTCTCTACAATTAGGTAGATAAGGAGGCTCTCCATTCTCATGTGTATCTGCTAATGTATTGTGGTCACTTTGAAATAACATTTCTGTTTAGTGGCTACAGGGGAGACCCAGAACTGCAATCTTAGGTTCAGACACTAAATAAAACTGATTCTGAAAATGTAGTTTGAAACATATTCATACTTTTTGAATTTGTCAAAATTCACATTTTTTTCACGTCTTTAGCCACAAGAATCTTTCTTTTTTTGTCATAATGTTTATTAAAAGTATTTGCTTTTAAACTGTTAAAAAATATTCTGGTCGTTACCAGAGTTATACACTTTGGAGACCTATTCTTTTGCTTTGTCATTAATCAAATGAAGACTGAAAAGTTACCTTTATATTAGGCAGGTGGCAAATTGTGTGGTGCTAGTGCCTGTAGCAATGTAATTATAAAATGGAACTCACTCTTCCTTCACTTCAGGCAAGTTTCCTAGCATACTGACTCTGTTTCACGGTCACTGTGAAATTGGTTGGTTTGTTGTTGTTTCCTGTCTTTTTTTCTTTGGACTTGGTGTAACAGCAAGAGATCAGAGGCTCCAGTTCTTCCCCTCCCAGGTCTCTGATCTTTTATAAAGTTTTCTATTTGTAAAATGAATGGAATGAACTCAGTCAGTGCTTTATTGTTTTTGTTTTAAATAAATAAAATCCCATTTCTAGAAAAATTTCACTGCAAAGTTTAATGCATGAAACATTTCAAAGCAGAGCTGCTTTGACTGAGAAGCCTGGGCTTCCCAGAGCTTTCCTTTATCCCTGAGGTCCCTTCTGGAACTCCTAGTCTCAGATTAATATAATTTGAAAGGCATCAAACTGGGTTTTCCCCAACTACTTTTAGCTCTAGAATTATTGGCTCATTTTTGTTACTTAATATGAATGACTGTAGTCCGGTAAAGAAACACCACATAGAGAATTTTGTAGACACACTTGAGGTACAATGTGGAGGGTGTAAGTACTGAGAAACATCCATCATACATAGTGATTTCAATGCAGATCTCATGTAGAGATATGAATTTTTCTCTATCTGCCAGAAACAGAACAGAAACTCTTCTGTGCATTGAAGGAAATTATGCCCTTTCAAATATTAAATGTCATCTATAGAAATGCCAGGCACTATTAAATATGGAAAGAGAAAATTGGAAAAGATTGCAGAGTTGTATTACTATTTTTGCAAGTCACTTGTACACATATCTTACTTTAAAAGAAAACTCTAAAACTCTATACAAGAGTTATTCCCTCTGCAGCTGTTGTAGAGATATGACAGACTAGAATACAATGTTGATTGAAGAGTGGAATTTTAGTTCAGTGTGATTTGTTTGTGCTTTGGACTGCATGGTTTTTGGCTTTATGGAAGGATGTACGATTTCTCTGAACTTTGTCCAGCAAGCTGCTGCACAATACATCTTTACAAACTCTATTTGGTGCAAAATGAATAGTATGCTGGCACTTCCTTTAGGGCCCAATGCAAAAATGTTCTGTGATGAGGTTCCCAATCACAGCCTCTCAGAATATACATACAAATAAGCAGATGAAGTTCTGAAGAGCACCTTGTGGACTGAGCTAACTGCCTCTAGTGGAAACGGCAGGAGAGATTAAGCTAGGCTCTCATTATTTACTGCTGATTGTAAGAATTAATAATGGATACTCTAAGCATATATTATTTATCAGTTCTGATCCTGGACAACAGAAATCCACTGAGGTCACCAAAGCTATCTTTTATTTAAAATCCAGAGCCCAGCAACTAGAAACACAAAGGGGAACAAAGTGAACTGGATGCTAGGTACAAAAGATAAAACTACTGTGTAAAAGTCTTTACTGGAATGGACATTTTTCTAGCCATAAGTTTTAGTCAGTACGTTTCTTTCCAGGGGATAGCAAGGGGAGGGGATGGGGAGTAAAAATTACTCACTAGTTAAATAAGGTGACCATTTTACATCAGTAAGTGACTAAATGCTCAGCATATGATATCATCAAAAGATGGTATAAATCTCTAAATTTATTTGTTGTCTAGCTTTTATTACTCCTTTACATGAAGTATCAGTAAATAATTTAATCTCAAGGAGAGAAGAAAGATTTCCCTTTTATTCAACATAACCACTTATTTGTTTTCTGATGTGGGAGGTCTTTTAGCAGGAGAGAGTGAGGATCCAATTAATTTTTTTCTCTATTCCCTCTTTCTTCTTCACAAACAGAGATTGATCTTTACTGAGTGTTCCCTTTGCGTTTCATTTATGTCTTTTTTAGCCATCACTAGATTGCTACTGAATTGAGGACAGGTCTATAGTTCTTATTTTTCTGTGTAACCCACAAATCTTCAATCATATAGCCTACCATATCATAAATGCTGTATGATAGGTAAAAATAATGAAGAAGTAAAGGTATGAACAAAGGTATCAGGTAGGTATAAAGATAAAATGTTCTTATAAAAACAAATGTGAATCTCTAATGAAATATATTTTAAAGAAGACTCTTCACTTCCACTTATAAAAATCTCAGAATTTTAAAGACATTTAGGTGAAACAGCTCATTATTTATATATTATATCACTGTTTTTAATGGCAAAAACTGCAATTACTTTTGCACCAACATATATTTTTTTTTTCAGATCACTGTTGGTGTTTAGATGATACTATATTTTAGGCTTTTGTATATTGTGTATTTATGTACACTGCTTATGCGGCTCAAGAAAATAACTTTTCAGATATTGTAACCCTGTGAACATTTGTAGAGCTATTTTCTTATGGAGGATACTATGGTTTAGAAAGCTTATGCCTTATGCAAGGCCATCCAGACAGCAAAAGCTGTAACCGGAATTAGAAATCACATCTAGTGATCTCCAGAGATATTTTAACATTTTAATTACACTCTATTCTCATGGATTTCAGAAGCAGACTTAAAATGTAGAGGAATAGGTAAATGTGACTTAGCATGAAGAATATAGTAACAGAATTCTCAGTAATGTGAAGTGTTGAGTTCTCATTCACAGGAAGTGTTTCAGCACACATTGGGTGATCATGTCCCTGTGATGTTGCAGAAGGCATTTCTGCACAGGTTAGGGACCTAGGCAGATTATCTCTGTGACCTCTTTTTGCTCTGAGAGTTGTGGTGGTGCCCAGATTGCATGAAGAGACACTTGAGAGACACATTCTTGGCTTTTGGATCACACCCTGAGTGTCTTCATTATAGAGCAGGTACTATCCAAAAAAGTAGGCTCTTAGGGAGAGAGAAAATGTGGCAGTGCAGGATAGAGAAATGTGATTTAAAAAAATTTTGATGTTTAAAATGGTGGAGCATGCCTGTAATTCCAGAGCTTTGGGAGACTGAGGAAGGAGGATGGCTTGAATTTAAGGCTGCAGGAGCTATGATCGTGTCACTGCTCCCTAGTCTAGGAAGCAAAATAAAATCCTGTCTCAAAAACAAAAACAAAGAAAAAATTATTCCAGCTATGCTTACCAAATTCTCACAAGATAACATCTATTTTACTACAAGAAATTATTAACATTTCATCAATCATCAACCTTTTCCATCTTTTGATTGGTTGATATAATTAATTTTATTAATGCAGGGCACCCTTCATTGTTCAAAGAAAAAATAAGAAGATGAAAACTTATTGATGAAAATTATGCTTTCCTTTCTGCTAAATTACCATGGCCCTGTAAATTGAATGCAGACATAAATTACACTTGAGAAAATGGGCTCAGGGACATGTATTTGTTCCATTATTCATTTATTTATGGGTATAAAGAATACATTACTCACAAAATGTTTTTCCTTGAAGAAATTTAGCAATCTTAACACATTGAACCAGGAATAGGAAGAAGTTGTTACTGAAAATATTTTTGAATAATAACTTTTCAGTAAGTACTCATATAAAATTTGTTTTATATATTACATTCTGGTTTCAAGGTGCTATGGTATAAACCCTAGGAATAAAACAGTATGCCAACCATCAGAAAATATAAAATCAAGATGTAACTGCAAAACTAACAAATATGGGACAGTTAAAGAATAAATAATATGAAACAAATAAGCATATGACGTTATATGGTATTTAGCTTTTCTGTTTTAGAACATTTCTTTGCTGTTTGTTTAGCCTGGGACATTCTTACTACAGATATCCACTTGGCTTAATACTGTCTGGCCCTCCAGCTACTGTTCATTTCAGCAAAACTGCATTAGTTTATTTTCTTCATAGCATTCACCATGATGCAATATGATTTGATTTATGTATTTGCTTGTTTCCTGACTTGAACTAAAAATATATGTTACGCTAGGGAAAAAGCCTTAATTTCATGTTCATCCTTAAACCCAGGACAGTGTCTAAAATTAAGTAAATGTTCCAAAGTTTTCTTTCTAATAATTAATGCCTAGCATGGGTGGTTAGCAAAGGACCAGATCACTGTGAGCTGCAATGATTAAGAAAAAGCTTCAAGTAGAGTTCATTTTAATCTGAGTCTAACAGAATGTGAATGATTTGAGTTAGTCAAAAGGAAAAGAGAAAGCATTCTCAATCTGAGGAAATAATACAGAAATACGTGCCTGGGTGATGAGACACAATATGTGAGTAATGAAAACCTGGATTGTGCATGGTTGTGGTGGATGAATTAAATAGATAGAGTGACACTTACTCAACCACAATCGATTGCTTACTTTCTATGCATCAGGCATAGTTATTCACGCTGCAAATATTTACTGAATGCCTAATATATGTTGGGAAATGTTCTAGACACTAGGGAAATAATAGTGAAAAAAAAAAAAGAGTCAAAATGTCTATTCCTATTCTTTTTTTTCTTTCTTTTGCTGTTTCTTTCTTTCTCCTTTTCTCTCTTTTTCTAAAAAAAAAGAAAAAAAATTCTATTCCTGAAGACAAAATAAAATGAAGTAGAAATACAATAATCACTATATAATATATGCCATGACATAAATAAATAGGAATATGTGATCAACATTGAGGTTAAAAGGCTTAAGATACATCCTGCTCAAAAGTAAGAGGAGTTAATGAGTTATCCAATATAACTAAAAAAGCAAAACAAAAGTTGGAAAAAAAAGGCAAGAAAATAAAAGCTGCAATAGAAGTCTGCATAAAGGGTAGTTTACCTTAGGAGGCCCTGCAGTCCAGAGTTTGAGTCTGAGACAAGAATACCTGCTGTGAATTTTGAGCAAGATCTCAGACTGTAAATCTCAGACTTTTTGTTTATGAAATGAATATAATTGTAGTGGAATTTCTATGAGTATGTAATAAAATAAACTTTGTAAAGCCATTTATTTCTAATACATAATAAGTCTCCCAAAACAATTTTCACTCATCATTATTGTAGATTTATTTACTTTATTTGTTACTATAGCTCAGTTCTTTTTGTTTTCTGTTTTTTGTTGAGATGGAGTTTCACTCTTTTGCCCAGGCTGGAGTGTAATGGTGCAATCTCGGCTCACTGCAACCTCCACCTACTACAACCTCCGCCTTGAACATATCCCATATGTTCAAGCAATTTTCCTGCCTCAGCCTCCTGAGTAGCTGGGATTACAGGCATGCACCACCACAACAGCTAATTTTGTGTTTTTAGTAGAGACGGAGTTTCACCATGTTGGTCAGGCTGGTCTTGAACTCCTGACCTCAGGTGATCTACCTCCTTTGGCCTCAAAAAGTGCTGGGATTATAGGCGTGAGCCATCACACCCAGCCTATAGCTCAATCCTTCCAGCTTCTATCAATTAACTTTTACATTTTTCTATTGACTTACACCTTCTTGACACCATATGGAGCTGAAATGCCAAGAGGCCATGTACCTTATGCTAGGTCACACAGCTGGTATGGCTGGCAATTCAGGTCCTTGTCCACTTAGTTACTATGCTATTCATTTTTATTTTTTTTAGCACAGAGGTGGAGATAAAGTGCGAACTTGATTTTGCAATTTGCAATATATATTTGTATTATATATTGTATATTTGTAAATATAAATTTGCAGTATTTTTATATATTATATATATTTGCAATATATATATTGCAAATTGCTTATTTATTTATTTGTGTATGAGGAGCCCAAAGAGCTTTTGTTTATACTATACTCACTGTTTACCATATGAGAAATCAGAAACAAGAAATGTTTAAAAATATTGTTTATCTATTTATGAGTAAGTATAGTAAACCCTATACATGTTAATATACAAAATATGATTTTACAAGTTTCTTTAATGTATGGTGCTTTCTTTCTTTGTGTTAAGCCTCTAAGTGTGTGGCAATTATGCAGTATAATATATTGTGCTTATACTGCATAACTGCCACACACTTAGAGGCTTAACACAACCACCATTTGTTACCTCACAGTGTCTGTGGGTCAAGATTTCAGGCATCACTGAACTAAGTCTTCTGCTTGTAGGTGGGTTTTGGGGTTCAGGGGAGCCCTCAGCTCCCCTGAGAGGACGTTTCTCCAAGTTCTTGGTCTATCACTCACCCAAGAATGCGAGAGGAGACCAGGGCGCAGTGTGCTCATAAAGTAAATACCGGACTGAAAAAGTTTTTTCAGAAAAGTGATTTATTTAGGCAGAGAGAGAAAAAGGAGAAGGAGAAAGAAACCGCTATCTCTCACACTGAGAGAAGGAAAAGCCGGTCTCACACTGAGTGAGAAGGATTCCCAGAAGGCGGAAAACCAGAGAAGGAAAGCTCCTCTCACACTGGGTGAGAGAATCCAGAAAGATGGAATCCAGGAGAGGAAAGCAGCTTCCACACTGAGTGGAAGGGAATAGAGAGAGAGATGGAGTTTAGGAGGGGACCATAAGCTTCTTGGAGAGAGTGGAAGGGGACCCCAGAGGGGTAATCCCAGAGAAGAAATCTTCCACGGAGGTTAGTGAAAGGGGATCCAAACAGGGAGTCCAAAGGATTGTGGAAGAAGAGGACTTTTAACCTGGGAGGAATTCCCACTTTCTCCAAATTCCCTGGCCAATGAAAGGAGTTCCTTTAAACTTCGCTGGAGTGATTGACCTTTTAGTCCTTTCCACGCCTGCAAAAATTAAAGACGGTTAAATCTCTGGGATGGAGAGAGATGGGAGGGGGGCATGGCGCTGGGAAGTTCTTGCCCTTAAAACTACGCCCCATCGTGGACCCTGAAAGAGAACACATTCCCTCGTGCTTAAGGTCTCATAGCTCTGCAAGCAAGATGTGGCTGGGGTAAGTACTCAGAACCAGAGGTTCAGCTGGGGAGGAATCCATTTCCACGAGGGCTTGGTTTTGGGTTGACTTCATTCTTTAGTGGTTGTAGGAGAGAAGCCCCTGTTTTCTTGTAGGCTGTCAGCTGGGGACCACGCTCAGCTCCTAGTTCTCACTAGCAGTTTCCTGTCTTGAGGTTCTCACAGCACCCGGCAGCTTATTTCTTCAAAGCTACCAAGTGAATCCCTTTCTTTAGTCTGCTAAGTCTTATATAATGGAATATAATTATTAAAGTAACTTCCCTCTTTATGTTAGACTTTCCAGAAAGCTGCTACTAGAAAGGAGAGAAATACTTTAGGGACAGGACTTGCTAGCCATCAGTGTTGTCTTTGTGGCACAGATTAGCAAATAAGAAAAACATTACCCATTTGAAACACCTGAGGCTGATGCCAAAATACACCCCGTGCTAGGTGCCAATTCTCTCAGTTGTTTGTGTCATAACCTAGAAAGAAAAAATAAAGGCACATTCTGGAATAGGCAGTATGCCAGCACTGACATACCTGTGCATTATAAGGAAGCCAAGATTCAGGCTTCTTAAAGGGGACCCCTGGTGACATAGAAGGCTGAGATGATCTGGTCTAAAGGATGAACAATTAAATTATATTTAGGCTAGGGATGTCCTTACTCAAGGCCATGAGGTCAAACTGGCCCTCACCATGGTCCAGCCTTTGAAATAGGGTTCATAATGGATCCATAATTGACATGGCATATTTCAATATGTTGGCATCAATGACAACTTTGTCTAAGAAAAGTACCTATCTCAGCAATAAAATGGACAGAATAATAACAGATTATAATTTTGACTTATTACATGCTCACAATAAAGATACCATCTTTGTGGTGATGGAAACCTTAACATTCATACAGTTTCTGCACCACCTCCCACATTGGTTTAGCCACCTGTGTGTTCTACATCATGGTTTCACAAGGCCAGCACTATTGACATTGCAGGCTAGTGTGTGTGTGTGTGTGTGTGTGTGTGTTGCACATTGTAAGATGTTTGTTTAGAAGCATTCCTGGTCCTTACTCACAAAATGCCAGTAGCACAGCACCTCCCCTAAGTTGTGACAACCAAAAATATCTTCAGATATTGCAAGCTTACCAAATATCTCCTGAGGGACATAATCAACCCTAGCCGAGTGGTTTTATGTCAATTAAAAGCATTATCCATAGTATTATCTGCCTCCAAGTGCATGGATCTATGACTACATTACAGTTTTTGATGGTACTGTTCAATGCTTACTATAATCAACATAATTAATGAACCCATCCCCCAAAACCAGCCACAAGACATGTCATTTAAATATTACTTTTTGTACTGATACATGTTGCTTATACATTTTTGGTGGACATGTGATATTTTGATACATGCATACACTATGTAATGATAAAATCAGAGTAATTGAGATGTTTATTGCAAATATTTATTTTTTTATGTTGGAAACAAAGATTTCTCTTCTGGCTATTTTAAAATAAACAATAAATTATCCTTTTGGCTAATATCAAGTGTAGTACAGTAAATTATTATTAAGAATAGTCACTCTATTGTACTATTAAACCATAGATCTTATTCCTTCTAACTGTATTTTTGTACTCATTTATCAACCTTTATTTATTCCCCTCCCTCTTACCTTTCCTGACCTCTCATAACCATCAATCTACCCTGTGCATCCATGAGATTCACTTTACAGTTCTCACATGTAAGATATGTGATATTTGTCATTTTGTGACTTGCTCATTTCCCTTAACATAATGACCTTCAGCCATAAAAAGTAATAAAATCCTGTTACATGTAGCAACATGGATTAAACTAGAGGTCATTCTCATATTACTTTAAAAAATTCCTTAACTTTTATACTTGCATACAAATGTTTATACCAACTACTGACAATGTGACTGGTTACCATAGCTGACTGCTTAATAAAACAACCCACTTTCTTCCTTTTCCATTTAACAAATCTATTTCAGAGCAACCATGACTTCAAAATCTGATCTTTTCTTACAACTCTCAGTACTACTAATAACCTCCAACTACTGGCCTGCTTGGAGGAATGATAGGTAATTCAGATAAAACCCAAAGACCTCTTATGGCACACCACAGAACAGCACCTGGAATATCTCTACAAACCACAGGAACAAGTAGCTGAATTAAAGTTATCTTCTGGTTCTATCGTAGGCATATTCTTAGTACTTATGTTTTAGTGTAGAGGACCAGCTGTTGGGATACTTATGGTTATATTATTAACTTTGTGGCTTTCTGACTGTAATTTCCCCCACCAATGAATGTTAGTATGATGTCACACTGCCTTCTGTTATGAGACACTAAATCCCAGCTCTTCAACCTCTGCCACTGTGATAGGTTGTAGTATCAAAGGAGAAAAAAAAAAAGCATATGTTAAAGTAAGTGAGAGACTCCTGTAAGGGCTACTGCCTTTCCAGGTCTAATACGAAAGCGGTGAACTGGAGAATAATTGCAAAATCATGTCTACTTTGGAAATCTGCCAGAGGATCTAGACTCACTTGGCTCTAGGGAGGAGTGATTGGAGAGATGGTGTGAGGTAGGATTATACATGCACAGTCAGCCTGCTGATCTGTTCCCAGGACTAATACATCAGAAACCAAAGCTATAATGTAAAAAACTGCAGCAAACTCAAAACCATGTCACAGATAATTTTCCTAGATTCACATTGTTTCTGATTATTGTGTATTTCTTTCTTTACTCCTTTTCTTAAAAAAAAGTTATGAAATATATTAAACATATAGAAGATAGCAGGCAATAATAAGGCAACATCCACTTATATAAATCTTAAAAAGACAGCAGTTAGCAGATATGGGAAATTGGATAATAATATATTGAGCATGATAACATTTATATAAAGTTTATAAACTTGCCAAACAATATGATGTAATTTTTTTCATATGAAATGTTTACATTTTAACTTACAAAACCAATATTTAAAAAAGAGTTAAAATGTGTTAAAATGTTACAGTACAATGGAAACCCTCATGTTTTTGCTCCCTTCAGAAAGTAATCCTATGAGGATTTTGGAGTTTATATTTCTATACATGTTTATGATATTTTTACATATAAAACATATAGCATAGTTCTCTATGTTTTCAAACAAATTTTGAAAAATTGGCCTTTTAAAATATATTTTTACATATTTTTATATTTTAAAAGGTATACTATAAAAGATATATTTAAGATATTTTGAAAGATATATAATTGGCCTTTTAAAAGATATTTAATGCACATCATCGTTTTTGAGATTTTTTTACATTGATACATGCAATCCCAGTGTATTCCTTTTACTGAATAATATATCCTTTGATGACTCTATTATATTTATTTATGTTTTGTCTTGTAGATAGACATTGAAATTTTTTCTCTAATATTTTGAAATTTGAAATAACTGCTTCAATGGACCTTCTTAGCCATGTCTCAGGCACAGCTGTGAGAGCTTTAGAAATTAACCGTAGGGTGCAGCTGACAATTTTGTAGGATAATGAATCTTAGGTGTTAGTATCGCAGCTCAGTACTTGAGGTGCTGTAGTCCTATCTTCAAATCAGGACCATGGATACTGCTACAGTAGTTTTCAATATCTTTGGCCACACTTCACATCTGGTAAGGGAGGTTTGATACTCTTCATTCACTAATGATATTCATTTTTCTGACTTCAAGAATTTTCTGTATGATGACATCATTCTATTCAGTACCTCAGATTCAAAATTCTAAGCTTGAAGAAGCTGTTTAATTTATTTATTAATTGATTCACTTATTTATTCAGGCACACAGGAAATATGTTTTAAAACTCTACCAGACACTTCAAAATTGTCATGTCTGAAACTATATTAATCATCTGCCACTGCCAAATTTCTTTCCTAAGTTTATTATTACACAAAGTCATTTACTTTTTTTCCTTTGTCCTCAGTTCTGATTCTGATTTGTCCAATCCTTTATTCTTATTGCAGCTGGAGTAATCTCATGAATTTGAAAATTAATGTTGCTCTTCTATTTATCTGATGGTGTTACTCTCCAACAGTATCCTGTCACTTTCATGGCCCCAAGATGAATGTAATGAGCAAGTTTTCTCTTTATCCACCAATTTCCAGCTCTAATTTCCAGATGAAATGACATTACTAGCTACTTGCTGTTTGTTGTTCATTTTCTCATTGCTTGTATTTTCACTGCCTAGCATTTCTCCCCTCCTTCTTCACCTGGCTAACTCCTCCATGTCTTCCAAGGTTGACCTTCCACAAGAAGTTTTGATTCTCTTTGAATTATGAGCCAGTGGTCTTTTCATGGTTTTTCTGTGGCATATTCTCGGCACTTTTATCATGTCACATATCATAAGCTGTCTACTTTGGCAGTTTGCTTACTTGTCTCTCCCATTAACTCAGGTCTCTTCAAAGGCAGGGCTAGTGCTTTATAACACTACCTTCCTGCATCTCAAATTTTTTGAGGTTAATTCTTAGCACATCCCAATCAAACAACAGGGCAAGCATGACAAAATTGCTGCTTCAAGATCGTACTATTTGGACCTGGGCTTGAAAGTCAAATCTACTCATTTCCAGTGCAGGCCCCTTTTCATCACCAATCAGAAAAACTGTCATTTGTTCAAAATTAATATCAACATATGTCAGCATCATCTGCTATTAAGGTTGCCAAGGAAACCTATTTGTGTCCAAAATGTCATTTTTCTTTGCTGACTGATTCTTAAAATCTCATCAGCAGGAATGTAAAAAAGAGTAAATTCTTAAAATGCAAACATTTTAATAAGAGAGAATAGTAGTTTACATTCAGCTAATAGTACATACATTTGTCCTGAAGCATGAATGATGATATAAGAATCTTTCCCATTAAACAGATGGGAAGATTAGGAGACAAAATAGAGGACCTAAAGCCACTAGGAACTTAGAAAAACAGGCAAAATGGCTGGAGATGCTGAAAGTCAACTCTGTCTGTTTTGCCTTGGGCTGGTACCTTTTTGAATCATACACATGGGACAGAATGATACCCACCTACCAGGGTGCTTTTGCAATTGCATTACTTGTTCTGCTTTTTATTTAACATCCATACCCAAAGAGGCATATTCATACGTTTCATCTTTTCTTCCAAAAACCATGATGACATTGAAAACCCACTAAAGATTTACATCTCATATAATAATAAAAATAGGTCTATAAAAATAAACAGTTTATGTTAATTAAATAATTATCATAAAATTCTGGACTACGGGAGATAGGAAGTCTCCCATATTCTGTATGGGAGGCTTCTCCCATATCCTCAGGAAGAGGACGATGATTGAGGTTGGGGTGGAACACAGCAGAGGCCATAATGGTAAAAGTAGCTGTGATTTCTTCTTCTCCATATCTTTCTTCATTATATTCTTAGTTGACATCATTATCTTTTTCTTCTTTCTATTTTGTTTTTCACTGCTTCATGTGTTTGTCTTCCAAATATATTCATTCCTTTTATTTTCAATATACTTTACTTTTTAAAGCCATTTTTTTTATTCATAGCAAAATTAAAAGGAGGACATTTACTTCCATAGAGCTTAATTCACTGTCAGTATCCCCCACCAGAGTGGTGTAGGTTATCAATGAACATACACTGACAGCGTTATCTCTCAAAGATCGTGGTTTATATTGGAATTCCCTCTTAGAATTGTATATTCCATGAGTTTAGCAAAAGGTATAATTAAGTGTAACCACCGTTATAATATCCTACAGAGTAGTTTCACTGTCTTAAAAATCCTCCAAGCTCTACCTATTCATCTATGCCTTTCTTCAAAACCCTGGTAGACTCAGATCTTTTACTGTCTCCACAGTTGTGACTTGTCCAGAATGCCATATAATTGTAATCATACAATATGTAGCCTTTTCAGATCAGCTTCTTTTACATGGTAATATGCACTTAAGTTTTCTCCATTTATTTTCAGGCTTGATACCTCATTTCTGTTTAGTGTTGAGTAACTTTTCATTGTCTGATTGTACTACAGTTTATTTGTTCATCTACTAAAGGGCATCTTGATTTCTTCTCAGTTTGGGCAATTATTAATAAAGGTACTGTATACATTCATGAGTGGATATTTTTGTGAACTTATGAGTTTTCAGCTCCTTTGAGGAAATATCAAGGAACATGATTGCTGAATTGTAGGTTAAGCATATATTTAGTTTTAATGAAACTCCCAAATTGTCTTCCAATGTGGCTGTACCAGTTTTCATACTTATCAGGAATGAATGAGTGTTTCTATTGATCCACATTCTTTTCAACATTTGGGGGTGTTTGTGGTTTGGATTTTAGCCATTCTAACAGATATGTAGTGGTATCTCATTGCTGTTTAATTTGTATTTCCCTGATGTCACGTGATACAAAGAATCTTTTTGTATAGTTAATTTTCTTCTGTATATATTTTTATTCTTCTGTTGAGGGGCATGTTAAGGTCTTTGGCTCATTTTTAAAATTCAGTTGTTTCCTTATTTGTGTGTCTTAATAACTCTTTCAGTATTTTGGATAGCAGTCCTCTTTCAGTTATGTATTTAGCAAATATTTTCACCCTGTCTGGGTGAAATATTTTTGACTCATCTCTTTATTCTCTTGACATGTCTTTCATAAAGCATAAATCTTTAATTTTAATCAAGTTCATCTTAATAATTTTTTTGTTGTATGGATTTCACCATTGGTGCCCTATCTGAAAAGTCCTCCCCAAACCCAAGGTCATTCTAGATTTATTTCTGTTTCACTGGGGATTATATGTTTACATTGGTGTTAACCTTCACATTTCTGTTTTCTGCACTTTTCTGTATGAGTATTTTATTTAAAAAAATCTAGAAAAATTTATAAAAAGGAAAAAACAGTTAAAGGAAAATATGTTTTTACGAACAAAAGTACTATAATAGAGTCATTTTTAATCTAATATAAAGATTACAAAACTGAGATGTACAATAGAAAGAATATAAAGAAAGGTGATAAAGGAATGATGTTGAAATTTCTTGAGCTCTAGTTCAATGAGTTCATCTCTACACTCTCATTCGTATATGTATGAATGAGAAATATATATATGTATATATTTATCCATAATTCTTTTAAGGAAATGCTATTCTTATGTCCCCATTTTATATGAAAGAAACTAAAGATAAGGGAAATTGAGCAACTTATATAAGGAAGAAAAATATAAAGCAGTTCTTGACACCTGGGAGCTGGGCCAATTTTGGTGTTCACCAATTTTACAGAACATCAGCACAAGATAAGGATGGTCATTAAGCCAAAATCTGGCTATTTTGTAATCATGTCTGAATGTATGCACAAAATTGAATATTTTCCAAGTCACAAACACCCCATCCTTAATAATGAGTGGTGCTTCCTCTTTATCAATTATAACTTTACCTCAGCCTATTTTTTCTTGGTTTTAGATATGAATTTTAAATATAAATAATCATGGAATTAGTCACACTTTATAACAGTATCTAAGCCAGAACAAAGCCTCACTTCTTTCGAATGCTTATCAAAACTAACTAAAATAACCCTAAGTTCTATAAAAGTCTTTTCTAACATGCTCCTATTGAGAATTCCCACAATTCTCATGGTATGTGTTTTTCCTCACTGCAACAGTCAAAATACCCAACTTACTCAACTATAGGTGTGTTCCTGGTCATCTTTGGCTGAAGGGCATTGGCAGGGTCAGTATGTTTGCTTGCTTTGGAGATCATCTGAAATTAATAGAGGAGTTCTGTTTTCTATTTAAAGACAAAGGCAACATAGCAAGGCAGGTTTGAGGTAGAGATGAAGGAACTTGAAAGAGCAACAGACTTTCTATTCTGTCAACTTTCTTGCTTTCCTGAATCTTTACTGTCCTCTGGAATTTGCTTCCTTGTGCTAAGACAGAGAAGTTATATTTAAAACCTGTGGTATATAGAAGTTTTAATATCTCAAGAAAGTCCTGGAACTCCATTTTAATAAGCTTGATAATAAAATTATAATGTATCACATAATGATTTTCTTGTGCTTCTGCTTAGGCTACACCGGCAATTTACAGAAGTCAGATGTGTTCAGAGAAAATGTAATGTTTATAGTTCTACAGAAAGCAGCTTTCCTTTTTTCTCTCTCATTTCATCTCTTGAATATGAATCTGTGAGTCCTTGTTTAATGACATATGCTGTGTGGTTAGCACTTCTCACCAGTTCATTGGTGCATTAGATCTTGAAGATAAGGAGGAGTAATGAATATAAGCAAGATGAGTGAAATGTAAGCCTAAAAATGATGAAAGAGAAGCATGGAGACTCAAAGGTGTGATGGCTTCAGTTAATGGTCTCTCATTCTATGAACTCTCTGAAATTCACTGTGACCAAACGATTCTGTAGCTAGAGCCAAGAAAAATGTTGAGAAACAGTTGAGAAGCCAGTGAAAATGGATAAATTCACTGTTCAAAAATGTACACATTTATTGATGTAATGGAGAGAAATATGGAAAAAAGGCATATGCATAGAAAAAGATGAGAGGAAAGAAAGATGACATTTGCTGATATTTGCATCTTAATAACCTAATTGAGCATGATGTGGTGATTTTGAAATATAACTTGAAATTACTTAATATTCTTTCTATGAAAAAAGTGAATTCCGTTTTCTCTCCTTGAACTTGGTCAGACCTTTATGACTATTTCAATGAGTAGACTGCATTGGAAGTGATGTTGTGTGACTGTTGACGATAGCTTAGAAAAAGCCATTTAGTGTCTGCTGATTTATCTAGGAAAGGCACTCTCAGAGCCTTCAATACCCCAGTAAGTAGCCTAACTTCTCATGAGGAAGAAATATCTTGTAAGAAAAGCCCACATGAAGATACAATGGGGAGAGAGGAAGATGCCCTGTTGTTATAGACTTTCCAGCTCAGGTTCCAGAGAATGGGAATGATGACATTCATTTCAGGCAGCATCTGACTAGAAATGTCTCAGAGACTCAAAGTAAAAAGATCCTGATGAAGTTCACTTTAGATTTGTAAGAAAAATAAATAAATGCTCTTGATCTATACTACTGTTATAAAGTGATGTGATACACAGCTACAGATGACTGAAACATAAGGCATTTCAGGCCCATCCTGAGGTAAAATGGCATCCAAAGATGTTTGTATAGCACATTTTCCTTATCACTTCTCTTTCCTTGAAAACTCTTCCTTTTTATATTAAGGACCGATATCGGAGTTCAAAATTATTTTCTATTAACATTTTTCACATTTAGAAAATAACAATAATATATATTTAACTTATCTAACATGTTGAAAAGGCTCTAATAAGGTAAGATGTTTAAATTTTTTTAATTGGTTAACAAGGAAGCACTATGTGAACACATTATTATTATTAGCAAAAAGAGCACTAGCTAGCATTTATGGGGCACTGAATACTTTCCAGGGACTCTCCTTCCTCCCTTTCTTCCTTTTCTTTCTTTCTTTTTTCTTCTTTTTTTGAGACCAGGTCTCACTCTGTTACCCAGGCTAGAGAGCAGTGGTATGATTCCACCTCAGCCTCCCAATTGGCCGGGACGAAAGGTGCATGCTACCACACCTGGCTAATTTTTATTTTTGTAGGCACAGGATTTCACCATGTTGACCAGACTGGTTCAAAGTCTGGTGCTCAAGTGATCTGCCCACCTAGGCTTCCCAATGGCAGGAAGGAATCTTGGGAAGCCTAGGCATCTCAAAGTGATCTGCCAGCCTAGGCTTCCCACCATGCCTGGCTCTTTCTAGGGACTCTTATCAGTGCTCTACCCATTGTGACAGCCACTAAGATGACATCAAATGATTCCCACTCATATAACTCTTAACCCAATATAATCCTCTACTCTTTAGTGAGGGCTAAACTTATGGCTTGATTTTTAAAATATGGCATAGGGCAAAAATGATAAGATATCACTTCCATGATTGGATTATGAAGGGCTGTGACTTCAGCCTACCTAACAAATTCTCTTCCTGGCTTTGTTGAAGCAAGTTGCCATGTGGGAGAGTCTTGCAAGCAAGAAATTGATGTCAGCCTTTAAATAACAGCCAGCAAGTTATGGAAGCCTTTCAGTCCAACCACCCAGGAGGAACTGAACCCTTCAATAATCATATAAATGAATTGGAAGCGGTTCCTAACCTGGTTAAAGTTTCACTGCAGCCTTGTGAAAGATCTTGAAGCTGAAGACCGAGTGAAACCATGCTTGCATTTCTGACCTACAGGAACATGATATATATTGTTTTAAGCCATTAAATTTTGGGGTAATTTTTTTTTTATGCAAGAGTGAATCTGCCCACATTGAGGAAGCTGAGGCAGAGAGATGATAACTAATCTATTATCTCACAATTAATAATCATCATACTTTAGCACTAGAGGGAGGTTATCTCATTGATCTGAATTATTCATCTTTGCTCTACCATTTGGAAAGACTGAGGAAGCAATTCCATAATAATACAACTTATCAGGAACATCTGGTGTTTTCCCCCATTTTTTATTGTTTCTATATTCTAGTTGCCTGAGTTAGGAAAATTAATGAGGAATAAAAATTCAAAAGTAGGAATTTAACATGAAGTTTCAGTCAAAGAAAACTAAAATTTATTATGCCCTTACTCTATGCCAGGCACTGGGATTCAATGTTTTGTATATTCAGTTTCTGAAACAATGACTTTATTATCTGAATTTTCCCAGGTTACTTATTTCACGGAATATTTCTGGATTGTACAATTTTTTTGCATAATTCAACCAAAGGTCTTGCAATAGAAACACTTTTACTATAAAGTTGAATTAAAACATTTAATCAATAGAATTTGTATACCATGCTCCACATTTTAATTTTGTAGTTTGTTACAATGAGAGTTACTATTACCTTTGTCTACAAAACTTGCTCACAGGAATTGTACCATGTGCAATCTAACCCTTCTTTCAAACCTTTGAGTTTGCTTGCTCCTGAGTTTATGACCGAATTGCAGACAATGGGATCAGGTCACTCCCCAGTAGGATGTTTTTCCAGGCCCTTGGTCCCTCACTCACCCAAGAATGGGGGAGACGACCCTCCTGGATGTGGTGAGCTCATTTAAGTAAATATTGGACCTCAAAGAGTTTTGCAGAAAGTGATTTATTTAGGCAGAGAGAGAGAAAAAGGAGAAAGAAGTAGAAGCGAGAGAGCAAGCTCTCACCCTATCTTGTGAGGGGATCCAGAAATGAAGTCCACCCAGATGAGAGAGAAGGGGAATTTTAACCTGGGAGTTATTGTTGCCCTATTCAAGTTTTCTATTCTATGAAAGGAGTTCCTTTAAACTACACTGGAGTGATTGATCTTTGATTCTGACCTTCGATTTGTTGTTTGGCCCAGAGTCCTCCCATAGCTTTTCCCTGGCTTTCTAGACACAGGAAGCTCACCTGGGCAGTATATCTTCCTGTGAGCTGAGAGTTAAACAAAGACCTCTAGTCTCCAGGATGAAGAGGTGAGTGGAAGTATGGCACTGGGAAGTTCTTGCCTTTGAAACCATGCCCCCATGTGGACCCCAGGAGAGAATACATTCCTTCAGGTTCAACATTCCATATCTGCCTGAACTCCATTGCAGGCAGTTGAACATGTACCTTTACAGCTCCGCAGTGAGTGACTCGTCATAGAGGTAAATAACAGCTTCAGTTTTGTGAAGTCCAGTTGTTGTTTTAAACATGCATCAGAAAAAAAGAGCTAAAGTAGAACATCCTCCGTGATTCACTGCAGCATTATTTCTCTCTGTCTCATTCTGGAAATCCACATGTGTGGTCATCACTGCCTGATTTCCTCTCTCCAATTAGCTTTGCATTGTGGAATACAGGCCAATCCCACCAGACAATTGGGGCTAAGTGAATTTAGCAATAGTTACTTCCATCTGCTCCATTTTTAGCTCAGTATGCTTGCAGGAATCATTTCTGATGAGTGCTATTAGCCTAATATGGTTAAAATCTTTGGATGGTCGACATTTATAAGTATAATAACTGATGTACTCTTTTCTGATTATGAAACTGGCATTATGGTATGGATGTGAGTAAATGAGCATCTTCATTTGGCTAGAATAAAAAACACAAATCACTGCCCACCAGGAATAGATCTTGAGCAACTATCCTTAGACAGATGAGAAAGCATAGATATGATTTTTCAAGGACAAAAAAAAAAGTCAAACAAGGAATTTGGACAGATGTTTGAAGAAGTATTTGTTCTTGATAAAAAATTGACTAGAAGAACTCTTAAGCTGGGAATTCTCTTCCACATGTTGAAAGGAAAATAATTTAATATGCTGAGTAGGATCTAGTTAAGGTAGTTCTGGACTTATTTCTACCTCAGCAACGTATTACCTGTGTGACCTAATAGAAAATGTAAGCTCTCTAAAGCTCGGTTTACTTTTCTGAAATTTGGGTTAAAATGTGTGTGTAAGGATAATCTGACCTCAGAATTATTGTGAAGGTAAAATAGGACAACAGTAAAACATTTAGCAAATTGCAGTTTACAATGTGGTTAACAAATAGTATAATTTTTGCTAATCTCTCTGAGTGAGTCTTCTCAGTAAAGTTTTACCTGTTGTGCGGTGGAGACACCAGTGACATAGTCAATTAATGATGGTTAATTGGCATGACTCTGGAAATAAATTGTCAAATAACTACCAAATGGGTGATGACAGCCATTTGTAATAGTGCACAAAATTGAACAAATTAAGCAGTGAAGAGTGGAGCCATCAACTCGTGTCTTCTCTCTTCTGAAGTAGGAGAGTCCCTGATCCCCCTGGAAGACACGCGGTAGGAGTGTGGCTTATCTGTGTGGCCCCCGGCACTGCTGAAACCTCTTACGGAAGGGGGCACACACAGATGAACAGGTCAAGGAGCCCCAATGGGTGTGAGTTACAGTGTGCCCTTTTAACTCTTTCACCCACAGACGGCTTGGGTGTTAACCAGCTAGATGGACCCTCCACCTTTCTGCAAGGGGAGAGGGCCAGTGTGACAGCTTTCTGTATCCCGTGCCCTTGTCCAGCGTCCTGGAAAAACGGGGTCATACACGGACTCGGAGGATGAATCTGGGAGTTTTCCTGAGTGGTGGAGGTGGCTCTCAGTGGGATGGATGGATGGTCTTCCCCTGGAGTTTGGCCATCCAGCGGCCGAACGCTTCTCCAATCGCCCCAGGCGAACTCCTCTCGCTGTTCAGACATTCCTTCTTTTTCCTTGTCTGCTGCTGCCTCTGTCTGTGCGTCTCCTCATCTCCTCGCCTGCTTGTCTGCTCTAGAGCCTGGGGTTTGAGGTTTGGGATTTATATGGGTACAGGATAGGGGTCGTGGTGAGCCAAAATGCAACATTTTGGGAGTGAAAACAGGAATGTCTGTCCTCATTTAGGGCCGTGGATATCCAGGCTTAAGGATAGGGCCTTTGCGGGAAACCAACCCCTTCTGCCCAGTATTTCCCTGTCACCTGTCCATATCACTTCCACCTAAATTCCTGGCCCTAAACATTCTTAAACACATAGCTGTCCCATAAAGGTCTAACAATAATAAATGCATCCTGTCGGCTGCACCACATGCTGGGGCGTACCTTAACACAACTTCTGAAATTCTGAGAAAAGATAATTTTGAACTTAGAATTCTGGACTCAGCCCCCAAAATCAATCAAATGTGATACCATATAGATATTTCAAAGACATAGAATACGGACCTTTCTTACCTTTCCTGGTCAGTTACTTGAGATGGTGACAGAAATCTCCTGATCCTAAAGGACATGAGGCTAGTCTAGAGATTTGATACTGTCTTTTAGAAAATGAAACATCTTGAGAATAATGTGAGAAAAGAAAAGTATTTACAGTCTTACTGTTACTTACCCCTTCTCTGCTGCAGGAGGTGGAATAGAATGACCAAGATATTTCCATGTAAACCTCCTAATCAGCTTGACCAGGAACACTTGTACAATATACATAGCATTGGCCAGAGAAAGATATCTGAACGTTGCTTTCCTGTAAAGTCTTCTAGCAGGATATACCTGGTTTGACTAGAGTGTTTATTGTAAATATACCTGTGATTATAAATTTATGGGTCATAATTAAATTGCTGATAGGGCATAAAAGGGAAGAGTAATAGAAGAAATGACTTCTTTAGCGAGCACTGTTTTTGCCTGTATTGCTCAAGATTTATCTGTTACTATGAAATCAAATCACATCTTGATACAGAAAAAAAGAATTTGAAACATGCACATGCTATTTTAAAATTTACATGAGAAGTGAATGCTTTGACTATGCCTGATTCTCACTTATATTATTATTATCATTACAAAAAGTTTGGTATCCAGCAAGACTTATAATTTAGGTGAGTCCTTTTTGTCAGATCAACTTTTTACATTGACACAGCATTGAATACAAACGATACAAGTAAAAAGGCCATTTAAAATTCAACAAAAAGTAGTGGATATGTGAGGAAAGTATCAGAATAACAATAAAGTCATCCTTTGGTTTTCATTGGGAATTGGTTCCAGGATATCTCACAGATAACCAAATTCTTGGATGCTCAAGTCCCTTACAGAAAATGGTATAGTATTTACATATAAGCTATACATATCATCCAGTATAATTTAAATCATCTTAATTACTTATAATTCATAATGCAATGTAAATGCTATATAAATATTTGCTATACTGTATTGTTTTGGGAATAATTACAAGAAAAAGATCTGTACATGTTCAGTATAAATGCAACCATCTATTTTTTCCAAAACTTTTCAGTCTGGTTGGTTGAATCCATGGTTGCAGAACTGAGTACAGAAGGCCAACTGTGTATTAATTAACTACATAATAAATCATATATGCATAGCCATTAACAAACACTGCATTGATTCTCAATATTTAGAATCAGCATATAAACAGAACACAGAATATATGATTATATTATGAAGTAGAATATAAATGCTATTAACCTTGGCATTAAAATATAGATAAAGGGAGTTCAGAGGTCAAGGGAAAATAGAGTCAAAAAAAATTGTTGGTAGTTTGCTTATTTTACAAAGTGAGCAGTGTAGGCACAGCTTGGCTGTTTGTGAAAACAGAAGCCAAATGAGTCACAGAATGGTAAGTTTCCAAAATTTATATACTAAGGAAATATAAAATAGTGAATTCATTATTTGAAAAAGGAAAGACTATTCCATAGTAGTTAAAATAGTTAGTGTTTATCACATCAGGAGGTAAATAGAGATAGCAAAAATGTATAAATAAAAAAAATAGAATTAGAAACATCAAAAATCATGTGCCACACAATCACTTCTCAATGACAGACCACATGTCCAATGCTGATCCCATAAAATTATAATACCATATTTTGACTGTACCTTTTCTATGATTAGATTTGCTTAGATAGACAAGTACTTACCATTGTGTTATAAAGTCATTATATTCAGTGCAGTAATTTGCTGTACAAGTTTATAGCCTAGGAGCAATAAGCTAGTAGCGTGTAGCCTAGGTGTGCGGTAGGCTCTACCATCTAGGTTTGTGTAAGTACACTCTATGAGGTTCAGGCAACCACAAAATTGCCTAATGATACACTTCTCAGATGCATCCTGTCATTAAATGACACATGACTATATAGACAGATGAAGATAATCAGCAAAAGACATAGTTCCTCTTTATAAGCTGTGTATACTTCATAATTAAATATGCACATATATTACCTTAGCTATACATTCATGTATATGTACAGCCAAAGTAAAGTATGTTCATCCTTAATACGTTTTATATACAGTTATATATGTGTGTATATATGTGTGTATAGAGATATATAAATAGAGAAAAGAGAGGGAGATTGAAAGTAGATGGAAAATAAGTTATCCAGCTCTGCTCAGGAGATAAAGCCCTTGACATTAAAATGTAATAATTTAGAATAATAACAGTGGAAAATATTTCCAGTTATTTTAGTTGCAGAAATGCTTGCTAAATTCTCCCAATTAGCCTGTATTCATTCTCAATATACAGAAAGGAATGTATGATTATAACTGAATATGTGTGTCAGAAAACAAAGAGTGTGTGAACTACATATTAACATCTCTGAGAGATTAATAAATTTCTGTTAGATTTATAGCAAAGTCTCTCATCGATTTAATGGTGCCAAAATTACTCCAGTAATAATATGTCTTAGAAATACTCCTTAAAGCAGGTGTCTGGACTTGGGAACTATAGACTAATGGGCTACATAGTGCTCGTGTTTCTCATGGGGATGACAAAGATGAAGGAAGCAAGCCCAACAAAGTGTTTGTCATGCTTCTGCTTCTATTATATTTGCTAACATTTCATTGGCCAAAGCAAGTCACATGAGTACACAAAAAGCCAAGTATTGGTGAAGTACATTTGACCTACAGAGTTGGAAGGAACTGTAAAATGACATGGTGCAAGCTTTGGTTAAAAGGTAGGTGAACAGTTCAGGCCAATGGAGCAATCTACAATGTATCTCAAGGCTGGAACATTTACTTGCATGTGAAGGATACAAATGAATATTTGTTGCTTAACTTTCTTGTAATAGACTTTCCATTTACAGGTTTAGGAATTATCTCTAGCCCATACCCATCTGTCTTCAAATAACGTATGCTAAACAAATTGGAAAGTGAAGGAACATTAAGCAGGATAAAATAAGAAAACATATTTCTTTTCTAATTCACTGATAAACAGGCAGCAAAAGCTTACATTTGGGACATGGAAGTCAGCATTTTCTCATGCTGACTTGGCAGTAATAACTAATCTGTGTTTACGTGAACAAAATAGATAAAATTGTTTCATTTTAAATGGTGTGTTTTTGTTTCATTTAGAGAGAAAGAGAAACACCTGATTTAAGTCTATTTCACCAAAAGTAAAAAGAAACAGATGCATCTTTAAAAACTTCCAAAACAGTAGTTTTGGGATGTGTATGTATGAGAGTGGAGAGTAGGTGGACAACTCTGGGGCTATGGAGAAGATATCAAGATAGGAATGGTTCAAACTGAGACTGTGAATACAGTAGTTAAGTAAAGAAGGAAGCAAGTACACCTTTGTCTATTGAGAGAAGAAAATGGAGGAAAACTCTTTGAGGCATATAGTAATAAAGATGAAAAAACTCAGTCCTTACATAATTGATTGTTCGTCAGAGATTGAATAACACATGGAGAGAATATATATTGGGGGTACAATTAGTCCTGGAAGAAAATGGCTGCTATTGTGGGAAAGCAGAAAAACAAAAACAAGTAAATAAAAAAAAAATCCCTCAAACATTTGGTAAAATGGGGGATGATCAAGGAGGGAAATAATGATCATTTGTCTTATAGCAAGCATTAGGAGTAAGGCAAGACTGTTATCATGAGAGTGTTTGATCCAGTAACCAAAACAACCAGATACAATTTGTTTTTCTAAGTATACTGAATTTAAATTTTAAAAGTTATTCTTTGCTAGGCGTGATGGCTCATGCCCTTAATCCCAGCACTTTGGGAAACAGAAGTGGGCAGATCGCCTGAGGTCGGGAGTTCAAGACCAGCCTGATCAGCATGGAGAAACCCTGTCTCTACTAAAAATACAAAATTAGCTGGGTGTGGTGGCACATGCCTATAATCTCAGCTACTCGGGAGGCTGAGGCAGGAGAATCACTTGAACCTGGTGGGTGGAAGTTGTCATGAGCCAAGATCATGCCATTTCACTCCAGCCTGGGCAGCAAGAGTGAAACTCTGTGTCAAAAATATATATGTGTGTGTGTGTGTGTGTGTGTGCACGTGTGTGTATGTGTGTGTGTGTGTATTTCTTTAAATCTGTACATAGGACTATATACCTTCTAAAGTAAAATATTTAGTATGTCTGGATCTGGAAACACATGCATTAAGTTTTATTAGAAAATAGTTGGGCACATCATGGAGAACTGGTAATTGAGTCTAGGTTTTGTCTAAGTTTTCAAAGTGGTGGCTTAAAACTGTGATTTATATTGATTTGGGTTAAATCAAATCTATCCTAGCCCCTGCTGCTTATGCTTGCAACCTTACCTGAGGATTATTGTATAATAGGAAGAAATACCAAGCATTAGAAGAGACATCCAGGAAACAGTGCTGTGAATGAATGCCCACACTGAGAAACAGCACATATTTTCCTGACTGTGAAAATGGATATGTTAGTTGCAAATACAGTAAAATAACAGCATGAATATTTGATATAACTAAACAATGCCATCAACCTAACCTCAGAAAACTCTTGACCCAGCACATTCTCACAAATTACAACATGATTTTCAAAAATTGGAGACTACACATTGTCTCCTGCACATTTTTTTTTACATTACTTCACCAAATTTGTTTTAAGCAATTGTGAAATATTACCTATGAATACTCAGATGACTAAGTGAGGGCCCTGTCCTCAAGAAGAAGAGATACATGCACTGATAATTACTGTTACAATAATAGAAGTAGGTCCTGTGTGTTAAGGAAACACAGAGAAGCAGCTCTTTAATCGACCTCAGATAGCTATGGGAAGCTTTCTGGAGGAGCTGATAATTGAATTGAATGAATTGTGCCAAGGAATCAGGGTAGTGTGTTCTTGGCAGAGAGAAGATAAGCAAAGGTACAAAAATAAGAAATAGCCTTAATGTGCAGAAGAAACTATTTATAATTAGGACAATTGGAGTATGATGTAGGAGGCTGAGCCTGGTAGGGAATGAGGTTGTGGAGGTCACAAAACAGCATCATAGGTCAGGCTGAGGCTTTTTCTTTGGCAAATGGACTAAAAAAAGTTTTGAATGCATATCTTTATGACTAAAAGTATTTTAACAATGAACATTCAATATAATTTATGAGTGATATTCAAGTATTATTGTGCCAGTGTATTAGAAACAGTATAAAACATTTACAGAAGCAAAACATGTTTTAAAGGATAAGATAAATCATAAGTGGAAATTCTAATATTTTCCTCCTAAATATCAATAATTTATCAGGTGTATTTCTGGGTTGGCAGGGGATATACCTACCTTGGAAATCACTATCCTAAACACTCAGAGTAAGGGAAGTGTTTCAGCAGAGAATTGACTTGGTAACTAACAGCAGAATGGAGGTTAGAGTTAAGACAGCCAAGATTAGAAAGGAGAAAGAATAGTTAAGGCCAGTAAGAATGATACTGGTAAGTTGAAGTGCAAATTAATTCTAAGGAAAAAGAAAACAATTGGACATATTAACTATTGTCTTCGGATGGCAACTCCTATATTCATAACTTAGTGTTAATTAAATGGTTAAATTAATTAAAGATTTCATAAACAGGGCCAAATTTAGCAGGTTAGTGTTGAATTTCTCCAGATACTTATTCTCCAATTAATCTTGCAAAAATGCTGGCAACAGAATAATTTCAAAATCCATGGTTATCTACCAAAGGATGTATCCATTTAAGGGCCTTTATTTAGTTCGTTAACTCACTAAGGAAGAAAGTGACTACTTAAGACAGGGTGACACGATGGCCAAATAATAATCTAGTTGATTTAGCCTCATGGAGTCTCTCAAAGTCATTAACAAGATCACATACGTACATCTACCAAGATGTAGGGGCTGACCATGGCAGTTAGAAGAGATAGTTTGGGGACTTAGAAAAAACTTTTTTAAAGAATCCCCCTCTTTTTTTGAATGGTTATTAAGTTCCAGTACTGGGAGTCAGAAAAAATCCAAAAGGGACAGACTTTCTATTCCTCTAGTAATCTAAAATTCTAAAATTGTCCATGGCATTTTAAAAGCCTAAACATCCAACTATAAAAGCACTTTTGGGTCTAATAATCTTTTATAAGAATTTTTCTTTAGAGAAGATCAAAGCTTTCTACAAATGTTTATGTCAATCTGACAGCATCTCTGCTGTAGGAAATACATGAAGGGAGGTCAATTTCATTGAATGAAGAAGGAGGTAAAATGAGAAGTATACTAGACTTGGGGCTGGAAATTATTGCAGTGATTGGTTTCAGTCTAGAATAGCTTCTTTTTGTTAAGTTTCTTCAAGGATGTGAAGATTTTTTGATGTTGAAAATATTCTAACATTTTTATGAGAAAATATAAATGGCATGTATTGAGTGAAAAATAACAAAATAAGACTATAAGGAATAATAGATACACAGTTGATCAAAATCTTATTTCTGACTTGACCCTGTAGAATCACAACAGAGGAAACTCAAGCCTCAAAGAGTCCAGCCACTCTTTGGATACATAAGATGCACATATTCCCATTTGCAGATGACAAAACTATAATCAAACAAGGTTAAATGCTTTGTTCACAAAACAGTGAGTTATAGGTGAAGGAATGGGAAACTAGGCTGCCTGCATTTACCTCAACAATGAGATAAATGTCTGGAAATATGTTTGTTACCTACAAATTAATTATGTTGTATATACTATTTTTAAATAGTTTTTTTAATTGGATGAAGAAACAATTTAACTGAAACATGAGTGTTCATATGTCTATGTATTTCTATGGATATCTATATATCTGTCTACATCTTTGAAAGACTTAGTTTGGTCAACAGAACAAGTGGACTTAAAATTTATCTGGATTGTCTATTACAATGAATTTGTACAAAAGCAAATATTCTGTGATGTATTTTAAATGTATTTGTCTTTTTGTTCACCATTCAAATAAGAGAACTCCAGATGAATATAGATAATAGGTTATTTCTAATATTTTTCTCACAATAGGCAACATTTATTGGCAATTACTTTTGTACCAACCTAATGGATCCAAAGTACAAAAAGTGAGTGAAAAGATAAGGAATTGAAGTAAATATTTTGCTCTTTTCTAGGATATAATCACCTTAAGGTACGAGTGCTTTTACCCTCTTAAAAAACACTTTTAGGTAATGTGTTGTCAGAGTCCAGATCTCCAGAGCTTAAGAGAAAGGGTTGACATTGGAAAACTAAATGGGTCTTATTAAAGACCTGGGACAAACTGAATCTTTGAAGACAATAATTTTTACAGCAATTTCTGAGACTGACCAATTTTTGGTTAGAAAAAAACCTATAGTTGCTTTACCATATTTCAGTACATATTGATATTCTTTGAAGCAGGCTTTGTAAAAACTAAATAAGAATGATTTTCAAATGACTATTTTCCCATGCCAAGTGATACTAAGTATACTTTTAAATACTTTTTAATGGTGGAAATTTATAATCAACGTCTTTGGAAAAGAAATTTTTATGCGGGGCATTAGAGAAAAAGAAGTTTTTAAAAACACCTTTCAACTTTTCTGTCACCCATTATTCTTTGCAACGTGCTTATCTTTTGTTCTGTGCTTCAAACAGGTTTTAATAAAAACATATACATTCAACATTTTATAAGGTACTATAGAGGAGGATAATGTATTCCTTTATGGAGTGCAACAGATGGAAAGAAGAAAGAAAGAAAGAAAGATGAGAGACTAAGAAGCAAGTATATTTTAGAATCTCACTTAAGAATCATAAATATATAAAGTTCTAAGACATGTATATGAAAATGTGAGACGGTTTCATCTCAGGAAGATACTATGTCATCATTATAATCATTAAAAATGTACAACTATGACTTAAATAAATGTATACAGTTGTGCAATCATCTCAATAATCCACTTCACAGCATTTTAGAGTTGCTTCTCTTTTTCAGATTAATGGAGAAGTTTCTTTTTGCATATATAATTAATTCAGCACTGATTTTTAAAAATCTTTATTTATCTTTCAATATTTGCCAGTTTAGAAACATGCACATATCTGTAGGAAAGTGACATTGTGAGTAAATACAGTACAATTATGATACAGGTCATAGGACTCTAATTTATCAGAACAAAGGGGTTTCTAAGAGAATAACAAAGTATACAGACATATTGTTTGAATGTGGTAAATAAGAGAAAACACAGGACGTATCTAAGAGGCATCCTTTTGTCCAGTCCGTTCTCTTCATTGATAATGCTGTCACTTTCAAGCTCACAATAAAAGCTCAGCTCTTTCATGAAGCCTTCTCACATTTCTCCAATGTAATTTGTTTCTCCCTCTCACAGCTATGCTTTAATAACTCTAAACTTTTACATGTGAAAGTCAGTGTATCTTATCTTAGAAATGTATATAAATTACACCATTTATTTGACTGAGTTCTACCGTGGATTTTTCAGCTCTTTTCCTCACAGTGCCTAGCCTTGTACTTTATGAATTAAGCAGTCAATTGATACATGTTAAATTAAATATAAAGAATAAACTTTTCTTTATTTTATGCATATAGTGCATAATAAGGACAGAGTTCATATTATCTGAAACTTTGTAAAAGTTGATAGGGAATATATACAAAATGTTATACAATATATCTAGATTATATAGTATGTATATATACATATTTCATGTGCATGTATTTATATAACTGTTATAGACAAAAAGAACAATATAGAATCTTTTTCTAATAATAAGAGCAAGAGAACTTGTCATACCTATATGTTAAAAGTCTCTGCATTCATCCACAACTCCTGAGCTGTATAGTCCGGCCATGGTTTGTACCTGTCAACAGTTGGTTTGGGGATTACTTTTCACCATTTGCAAAAGTCTATTTGATCTATGATTGCATGGCACTGTCTGTGCTCTGCAGATATCTGGGTAGCTGTGGATCTCTGAATGGTAGTGCCTTTTGGTTGGGAAAAAAAAAGTCACTGTCATCCTACAACTTCTCCAAACTCAAGGAACCAGCGCCTTGTCAATTCTTAAATAAGAATTTTTTGGGTTTCAGAGTTTGCCATCTTTCCTTCATTAACACTTATTTTTAGTATTTAAAAAAATTAACTGTCTTCATCTTTTTATCTTCTTTGATCTTCACCTTTAAAAAATATTTCTCATTCTTTGAGCCTATCCATGTGTCCATTGGACGATCGAAAAGAATGTGAAAAAGCCATAGTCAGCCATCTGGAGGATCAATTAAGATGATAAACTTTTACACAAATGGTTCTTAATCCAGGGATGTATTCTGTTTCAAAATGACTCAACATCTTGTCTCTTGGCAAAGGTAAAGCTAAGAATGAAAGTTATCACTCTGGGTAATTTTGGAAATAACTGTCTTTTTTGGCTATGTTTGGCTGGGCACTTGTCAGAAGAGAGTAGAAAGTATACTGCAGGAAGAATAGCAGTAGTCTTTTTGAGAAGCTTGGTGCACAACTTTACAATTGATGCCTCTCTTGATTTTGGAAATGACTTTAAGGAGCCTTTTCAGAATCTTGAAACCTTAAAGGCAGTAAAGTTGGTTAAAACAAACTCATTCAGATGAAAGAAGAGAGAAAGAATAAGATCAAGAAGAGGAGGGATGTGTCCTTAGTCTGTATGTGCTGCTATAACAAAACACTCCAGACTGAGTTATTTATAAAGAACAGAAACACATTTTCTGACGGTTCTGGAGTCCAGGAAGTCTAAAGTTAAGGGGCCAGCAGGTTCATTTGCCTTGTGAGGGCTACTTACTGCTTCCAAGATGATGCCTTGATGCTGCATCCTTTAGAAAAAAAGAACACTGTGGCCTCACATTGCAGAATCTGGAAGGGCAAGCCCAACAAATGCTGCCTCAAGTCTCCTTCCTAGGAGCTTTAGTCCCACTCATAAGGAAGCAGCCCTTAAGGTATGATCACCTCTTAGAGGCTTCTTAATACCATGACATCGGTGACACCTGAATTTTGGAGGAAACCCATTCAAACCATAGCAGATGTTAAGTCAGGAGGAGATTAAGAATGCTGCCTTCAGAACCCTTCTTTGCAGGCTGGGGTCCCTTAGTTTTCATACTCAGGCGAGTAGGAGGAAAGGACCTTTGTGTTGGTGTGTTTCAGCTACCATAAAAAATAAATTATAAAAAATAATCAGAGTCTGGGCAGCTTAAGCAACAAAAATGTATTTTCTCATAGTTCTGGAGGCTAAGAAGTCTAGCATCAAGGTGTGGACCAATTACTGGAGAAGGCCCTGTTCCTGAGCTTTCAGATAGCCACCTTCCAACTGTGTCCTCATCTGGTAGAGAGAAAGCACACTCTTTCGTGTCTCTTCTTATAAGGATACTAATATCATCACGAGGGCACCCCCTTCATGAGATTATTTAAGTCTAATTACCTCCCAAATATCTCGTCACCACATATCCCAATTTGGGGAACACAATTTAGTCCATAGCTATGCTTGCTGCACTAAGAAAAGGACATGACTTTAGTGTTGCCGCCACTGATAATTATATGACTTTGAACAGATCACTCTATCACTGTGAAATTTTATTGACTGCTCTGTGAAATGACAATGGAAATTCCCAATTGCCTGCATGCTGAAGGATATCACAATAGCTTGATTTCCTAAATCTATCTGCAGGGGATAACAAAGTGGGCACTTAAACAATAATTAGAATTTATAAGGATTATAATGTTTCTCTCACACTCTTAACAAGCTATTGACTTATTTTAAGAACTGTTTGAGTTTTTGCCTGTTTCTGTCATGATGGTTAATTCAACAGTAAACTGGGTATATTGGCTATCTGGAATCTGATATCTGACCCTTAACATCTGTTACTATCTCAAGCTGCAAGCTGGTTTTCCACCTCTTGTATTATACAAGCTGCCTTTGCTTTTGTGGTCTTCCCAGATGTTTTAAGAGGTTCCATCAATGATGGAAACTAGTTGAGTTTCTCCTAGCTGATTTCTGCCAGCCATGTTCTCTAATATATATACCTAAGCTATACTGTTTCTCTAGGATTATGTCAAGGTGTTTTCCTTTGGGGCTGTGGACATATCTGGATAAATCCTCAAACATCTATGTGGGAAATAAGTTGGGGAGAGGCAAATAAGATAGAATTTTAAGTCCTTTATTGAGGGTACAATGCCTTCTTTCTATGCCCTAGAATAGAAGCACCACAGCACAGGCTTGGGCCTAAATTTGCAAAGCAATTTGTATATATTTGCTGTGGGACCTCAAAGAAATTGTCTAAGTTGTTTGAGCACATTTCTTCATCCATGAAATGTAGTTATTATACCTACCTTACAGTTATCAATGGAATATGTAAAAATAGATGGAATATGTTCTACATGATTTATGGTCTTCAATAAATAGTAGCTGGTATTATTTTATCATTATCGTCATCTTCATCATTGTCATTTAAGGATTCCTAAGCTCAAACATCTAAGGAAGTTTTATAACACTGTGAAACATTATAATGTGGACACCAAATATTGGAATTTTGTGAAATTTGAAGTATGTGTTTGGAATTAATGATACTGGCATTTTTGCCTCAGAGAAGTAATATAAACTTTCTGGGTTTAATTCTTTTTTCTAGGTTGATAACTTCCTAGGTATATACCATTGTTTTATCAAAAAAAAATTACATAAGCATGCAAACTGAACCACCTCCTTTTGGTGGAGTGTATTTTCACTTTTGCAAGGAGAATTACCTGAAAAGGGAAGCCAAGCTATAGTAAATCCTTATATTTTTCTAGATGAGGGCCACAATATAGTGTTGCATCAATTATATTAATTTACTTTGCCATTATTTGACCAGATATAAAGATTCTGCAGAAAAATGGCATTTAGACTGGCATATAATTTGGAATTGCCTGAGAGGATGGAGAATGAAGAAATTTTTATCATGACCAATTTAATATTCAACAAATGGGGCATTATTCACAAATCCATTCTGTATTATAATACTTTGGATGTTCACTAACATTTATCTTATTTTCTTTATGGTTGATGTTTCTAGATTCTTATCTGCCAGAGTAAGCTCTACCCAGTTTCTAAGGCCAGTACTGAAGATTTAAGTCCTCCCCAATTTAATTCTAAGGATTTGAACGTTGTCACCTTCTACTCATCAGCTAGCTTTAACTTGTGAATACCCAAGTGCTGATAACCAAGTCTTGCTTTGCTTCTGGAACTGTAGTCCATGTTGTAGTTCTTATAACTACTATTTTTTTTTCCTAAGACTTGATGTTCTGTTCTTATAAACTGTATGGCATCTAAGTTTCTCTGAAGAATAGAGCCTCTGATGGCAATTGGCCTATGAACTGCTCACAAATTCCACAATGCCAACTGCTTGCCTCCATCTCGGATGTGCAGGATTGTCAGATCTGATTAGATTCTCTCATAAGCGTGTCTCTTATCTATGTTGAAATACTCTTGATTTCCACCCTGCACACTGTGCTGTGGTTTATCCCAAACCTTTGGCCTTATCAGCCCCACTCCCCTCACACACACAAGACACAAATGGTTGTTTCTTTTGTGTGTGTGTGTGTGTGTGTGTGTGTGTGTGTGTAGAAAATCATATATAAATTTCAAACTCTGCCAATTCACTCTATCTTTTTGTAGCTAACAAGCTTTGCCTTAAAACTCCAAGGTCTCAACCATAAATGGGCTTCTAATACATCTTATCCCAAACTTATTTTGAGTGGAAATTTGGGATATGAGGCTGTGAATGGGTAGGGAGTCTGGTGCTGGTGTTGGGATAGAATGAAGGAGCAGAAGTTATATTGTGCCGAGAATTATGAAATATCGAAGTAGGATTACTTTTTTCCAGCTCCAGGTTCCAGAAACTTTGCCATTCTCTACGTGAATCTGTGGCTGCATTTAGCTATGATCCATTCCTGAGAACATGACGCTGAGTTTTTCGTGGAAGCCTACCATTTTATTAATCACAGAGAATGTGTTTTACCACCGGAACTTCAAATTTACGTTTCTATGGAATAGGATGGGTAATTAGTGGGTTACATTAACGAATGGAAAGGGTAATTAGTGGGTCACGAAGACTCATGATTTGTAAATTAAAGCATGGGGTATAGCTAACAGGGTGACTTCACTATTAACACATTTTTCTTACATTTATGCTTAATCTTTTCAGTTTGATGCCTCTTCATTCTCACTGTAACACCAGGCAATGATTGACAGGACTCCTCCTTTATGACACAAAGAGCTGAATTGGGCTTAGCTTTCCACTCAGCACTACATTTTCCCGGGACCTTTCTTTCAGAGAATTATCTGACCCAACAACTGAATGGGGTTTTCCATTTATAACTCCTTTGTAACTCTAAAAGTTTTACTCGGTGTGCTGACCTAATTTCATACTCCTGATGATGCTATTCTGCCAATGACCATCTCAGAACTCCTCCTATCTGTAGGCTCTGTGAGTCTGTGTGTGTGTACACCATGTGACAATTTCGGTTATTGTAGTAGCTATGTATTGAGTTATAAGGGTGAGAAAGTACAATTTAAACAATTTCTAACATCAGATGAGTTGCTTCCAGGAGTTTAACATCTTACAGACTGTGCTAGAGGCTCCTGCTGCATGCCCAGCTGACATTCAGAGCACCGTTCCCTTCTATTTCAGTGACTCATAGATATATGGTGAAAAAACTTCTTAGATTGCTTCTTCTACTCTTTCAACCATCTTCTTTCTAATTATGGCTACTTACCACTTCTCTTCTTTCCGTGCATGTCCAACCTGTGTTCAATAACCACAAGACCTCGATATGAGCTAATATCTATTCTACATCTTGCAGATAAATAATGGGGTTTTAAATACTGCTTTAGGCCAGTGCAAAAAGGATCTTACATGTTTCACTTACATTACTAAGTTGTAATCACTTTTTAACTTACCAGTTTCCCTAAAGAGAATATAAGCTTCAAGATAGCACCACCACCAAGAAGTCAATTTTTTGTTGACCTTCTTGTAATAGAGTGATTATTGTTTCCAATTTATCCGTTCCATGTAGGAGTTATTTACATACTTATCCTCATACCATTGTCATGGCTTCCCCTACCTCTGTTGACTTGGTGCTTGGCCATAATCACTTGTTTTGACCATCATAATGTTAAGGGACAAGATATGAGTGAACACTTGAAATGCACATGCAAGAATGACTTTGTGCTCTTGTCCATCTTTTTCCATTGGAAGCACCACCTTGCACTTGCTATGATCCAAGGATAATAAGTCACACTTGGAGCAGACCTACAACAACTTCAGAGATTGGGACAAAACACAGTTGAGCCTAGCCTAGATGGCTATACCTGAGATGATGTGAAGATGTCTATGATACAGATATAAATGTTTATTTTTGTATACCACTGAGATTTTCTGGTAGTTTATTTTGCAGCATTATCTTTAACTCTCTATATTTATTACAATGTTTACAATGTAATAGATATCTCAATATTTGTTTAAAAGGAACAAAATAGCCATCATTTAAATCAACATTAAAGAAACAGACACATTTGGGTAGATGATACTGTACTCAATAACCATAAATAAGATGGGAGGTTTAAAGAAAACCCAAAATGGATAGATCAGAGTATATCTCCATTACATGGACAAATAATGACTAAAGTTGTTAACTTAAGAAGATAATGTATCACCTATTACTCTGGATTTAAAAAAAAAATCTAGTTGGAGTGATAGAACTGAGATGGTGAAACAAATGGTAGAGCTAAGTATGAATGTATTTAAGTTTATTAGATGTTCAGCAGAGATCCAGAAGATGGTTCTGGTTTATACTGTAGATCAGAAAAGGAGTCTTAGGAGAGGGGAATCTAAAGCAGCACTTCTAAAAACTTGTAGGATTTAAGAAGGAGGAAGAATAAAGGGTCATCCTAGACAGAGAGAAACAAACAGAAAACTGTATAGGCCTTTGAGAATGTACTGCATTGGTGGAAAATAGTGTATAGTGGAGAGTGGGTCAAAATCAAAACGAGAGAAAGTTGCATTCTATGAGTTGGATCAAATGCTGGGTGACAGTGAATGCCAGCTAAGAGTCTGAAAATGGCCCATATGGAATCAGAAAACACTGACCATTCTTGGGCCACAAAATGATACAGTAAAAGAAAAATTGCTCTGGCTTAAATATTTAGAGTTGTTTGAAGAAGGAGAAAATAAAGGTAATAGAATCACAGTGCTAGGTAGTATACTTATGCAAATCTTAGCCTCATAGCCTGAGATTTCTTTTTATACCACAGAAAAATACGTGTTTTCCAAAGTTATCATTTCCTCTATTATGTAAATTTGGAAGTGAGTTTAAAAAGTTAAGCAGCAAGAGGTTGAGTGGTTAGGAAAGAACAATACTTTGGTACAGCTGGACTTTGAGGCAGATTCTTTTCTCTGAGCTCTGTTCGTTATCTGACACACTGATTTTAAAGACCACATTGCCCAATGCAGATGTAAAAGAAAGAGTTAATTAAAGCTATTCTTGAGGAGTTAGAAGAAAGGGTTTTTGTAACGATGAGGGAGAATTTTTCCTTAGTTCTTAAGAATGGCTGTCAGCTGGGTTTCTGGAGATCATAACCCAGATCTTAAACTTAAACCTTACGGTTACTTGTGCTAGATAACATAAAAGCAATACCATTGTTCCTAGCAAATTAGAGGTCTTCAAATTGCTGAAAGAGACATAAAACAATAGTTGCATCAATTATCTCATATTTAGGATGTGTGTGTGTGTGTGTGTGTGTGTGTGTGTGTGTGTGTCTCCATAAATACTATGTAAACATGTTAGAATTTGATTTGGGGGCTTTTTCCAATCTGTTACTAACACGTACGCTATACATTCATTATACACCTGGTAAGATGCCTCTGTTCCTTTTAATTTCATATGTATTTTGTAACATTATGGACGTTTAGAGCTGAAAGAGATATTATAGAAATCACATCCCATCTTGTCACTGTCAGAAGTGGAATCAGTTGTCTTCGTGGTAACTGCAGTGGTGGAGATAGGCTGTAGAGCTTTAATTTCAGTGTTTCTTATTAACAATGCTACTGTTCATCGATCACTTGAAGGCTTAAAGTCTTACAATCATCCCTGGCTTCTCCCTTCTCTCACTCTCACCTGGTATTGATTCTCATACTGAAATTCCCCTTACTTCTGACTCCTGCTTTAAACTCCATTTGAAACACTCTAATTTAAACCTCCATTGTCTCTAACCTAGAAAATTTCAATAACTTCACACTTTATTCCTATTTTTTGTTGTTTTTGTCCTTCTTACACATTGTTCTTTCTGAAAGTTATCCTTCATTATACAATTTCTGATTTAAAAATAATAATAAGCGATTCTATATCTCATTATATGCCAAATAAAATTCAAGATCTTTAACTTACACAGCAACACTCTGTGATTCATCCCCAGACACTACCTCAATCTTATGCCTAATATACGTGGCCAACTGTGAGCCCGATGCTGCTTATAACTGGACAAATGTGTCTCATGTTTTCCAACTCGTGAAATAACTTAATACATCAGAACCAATATTTATGATGCCAACTCACAAAAACAAAAACAGTCTGATTTATATTGAAAATATTCTGAGAAAAAAATGTATATATATTTTTTAATTTTTTTATTGCAAACCATACATAATAGTATAATTAATCGATATACAAAGTAACATTTAACATCAAGAGGAGAAAGAGATAGGAGAAAGCGTTAAAGAACCAGTCCAGGGGGAACAAAGAAGAAAAAGAGTTCTGCCAGTGTATATGTTTTTTATGTCTATATATATATGCATATATGTATTTGTAATCTGATTTTGAAAGGTTGTCATCATAAATGGCTATAATTTATAATATTTTGAATATTAATGTGTTAGAATGCCTCAAAATTTTAAAAGGCTAATTATTGTTATTATACAATCCTAAATATTACTCTTTTTCTTTTTTTCTTGCTTTAAAAAAATGGGCTTTTTATACTGATTATAATAGAGAAGCACAATATTTTTTCAAATTACAATTAATATTCTCTTGTCTGTATTATATCACAACCTGTTTTTTCTGTAAGTGCCAAATTTCTTTTTATAAATTCTTTTCCATTTATCAAATAATCTTACAGAGTTTTCTACCTCTGACTTGTGAGCTCTTGCTCACCTTTGGCAAGTAGTCCATTGTCATGGTTAAGAGTTTGGGCTCCGCAGGCAGATTGCCTCCTTTGTAAACATGTCTTTCACACTGAGTAGTTTTATGACCCTAAGAAAACTATATAACTTTTGGGTACCCCAGTTTTCTCATGCAAAAATAAGGATAATAATATTCCATATGTTGTTTATGAATAAAGAGCATCTGACTCATAGCTCTCTCTCAATAAGTATTAGCTATTATTATTATCCACAACTTTGGCTGCCCTGAAACTTTACATTAACAGTCAAATGTCCCTTTGAGCTATTTGATTCTCAAGTTATATTTGAACTTCCAACAATCACACAGAAACTTTCTAAAAACATTTTGCATCATGTTTTAATTAAGCAGACTGAAATTTATTAGAAAAAAATCATATCCTACTATTTCGATAATAGTAGATAAAGTAGGTAGGTGTTGTAAGAATAAAATGATTGGTTTGAATACTTGAAAATGAAAGTTAATGCCTCTAGAAAGAAACCAGCTTCTTTTTGTGTTTTCAACTTTTATTTTAAATACAGGTGTATATGTGCAGGTTTGTTACATGGGTAAATTGCATTTTTCTAGTGTTTGGTGTATAAATGATTTCATCACCCAGGTAGTGAGCATAGTGTCTAGTAAGTGTTGTTTTCGACCCTCACCCTCCTCCCACCCTTCCTGCTCAAGTAGGCTCTGGTGTCTAGTGTTCCCTTCTTTGTGTTCACGTGTGCTCGGTGTTTCACTACCACTTATAAGTGAGAACGTGAGGTATTTGGTTTTCTGTACCTACATTAATTATCATAGAATAATGGCTTCCAGCTGCATTCATGTTGCTGCAAAAGACATAATTTCAGTTATATAAGGCTGTGTATTTTTCTATGGCAAAAACAGCATTCTTAATACTAGAATCTGCTCAAGAATTTTGATCTCATAATTATCATGGTTCTACCACCTAACAGGGATTCTGAATGACTTCAAGGGGAAATAAGAGGCATGGGACAATTAGATGCCTAGATATTGTCTTTATGTCTGTCAGCTTTGTACTTGATACTGGAGATTAGCCCTCTATCTTATAGACATATCTTTTGCAGGCTGTGACAGAAAAATGAAGATGCCTTTACATGTCTATTTCAGTGTTTCTCAAATGTTACCGTCATCAAAATCAAGGGAGGGCTTATTAAAATAGTGATGGCTGGGCCTGGGCCGCAGGGGTTCTGGTTTAGCAGGTTTTGGGTAAAGCAGAGGACTTGCATCTCTAACAAATTCCTAGGTAATGCTGATGCCACTCTCTGAGATCCTAACTTGGAGAATAACTGCTCTACTCTCTTACCTTCACATCAATGTCTCTTCTTATGTCTGTTCATTATTCCTCTCTTGATGACTACACTTATGTTTCTGTCTCTGCTTAGGAGAGAGCTTTGGCTTCCTTTGCACTATTCAATGACAGGCATTAATTTCCTGTGTTTTAAAAGTGGAAGAATCAGAAGCAATTTACAATACTTTTCCCAGACCGTTTCACTTTCCAACTATTCATCCTATCCACTCCCTTAAAGACATCTTCCCTTGCTAGTTGATGTTTGATTTTCTTCTCTTCTTAATTCACAATACCTACCAGCTCATTTTCTTGTTTCACTCATTGTTACTTTCAATGGGTTATTTTCCTCCACATGACTTAATTATAAACTCTGTGAGAGTAGAGGATTTTGCCATATATTTTCTGTTTCAGCACAGTCTTTAGTAAGTAGTTGTTTCTTCTCAATGTGTTCTTATCTGTCATCAAATTTCTCTGATAGAGCCTTTCATGATATCAACTAATACGCGGGCAGAGTTTATGGCAATTTGCATGGGTCATGGGTAGGATTGTCAGGTTTAGTAAATAAAAATACAGCACCCTAAGGTAAGTTTGAAATTTAGATAAACAAAGAATAATTTTTAGTAGAAATATATCCCATGCAAAATTTGGGGCATCTGTATACTAATTATTTTCCTTTTCTGAAATTCAAATTTTATGAGCATACTATATTTTATCTGGCAACCATTTTCATGGCTTTTCAGACCTTGATTCTTCAGAATGTCATTAACAAAGACATCTCAACATATCTTGCTTTCAGAAATACCCCTTCTATAATATTTCATCAAATCTTAGCCACGTGACTTTTGACAAGATACCTAGTCTTTGAGCTTTAGTTGATGCAAGACAAATGGAGATAATAAATAAAATTGTCCAAGTAGAAACAGAATACTTTCTCCAAGAATTCCAAGATAATACTGATATAATGACCATGAATATACTTGCAAATTGGTAACCTAGGAGGATTCCAATCTATTATATTTAAAATATATACATATCACATATTATATTTAAAGCTCGTGGTTAATTCTGTTAAGATATATTTCTGCTTGCTAGGAGAATAAACAAGTAGTAAGTTTTGGAATGTACAAGTCTAAGAATTAGATTGTTAATAATTTTGGAGTTCCTGGGACCACTGACCTTAGAGTTTGAAGCCAGGTCATCTGGTGAAAAGAAACAGAGAAAAGCCAGACTGTGGGTGTTTCCTTGTATCAGGCTCCCTGTGATTTCATGGCTACCACCACCAGGATTTCATCACCAGCGTCACCACCACACAGCCGTGGTTAATGACATTTGTCTCTGGGATCAACTGTCCTGATTATATACCTTATCTAAGTTGGTCTCATTGGCAGAGATTCAGGTGTATGATCATAAGGTGAGATCTAAGAGTTTTGCTTTCTCTATTATTATATAGGTAAGCAATACTCTTATGCTAAAAATTTATTATTTAACAGGTATCCTGGGGCAAGATCTCATGAAATTGGAATGTAGAAAACAGATGCCTGAAGGAAAATGAGGAGTGCTGGTATAATTAACACATAGGCACCAGATAAATTTACTTTTATCACTATTTTCCCAAGGCTGTCTCTGTCCCAGAAATATGAACAATTGTTAGGTTAAATCACCAAGAGATAAAAAAAAAAAAAAAAGAAAGTTCATCAACTCTAGCCTGTTATGACTTGAGGCCCATATGCTGACCTAGGCTTGCCTTCAATTTCTCAATACCACACCTGTGTCTGCTAAAACTGACTGTGGTTCTAGTATGCTCCACCCTCTTTAAAGGAGTGAATGACTCTGCTTTGTGCTTTACCTTGAAAGGAGACTCCAAATTGTTTAAGGGCATGAAATGTATCCTAGGTTCAAGCTGTGACAGTTAGAGAATACTAAATGAGTATTTCTTACTGTTTGCAATTATTTCTCAGCCTAGAAAAGATTTTTGGCTGGTGTCAGGGTTTGAAGTTTCTTTATGTTGTTTTTAACTAAACATTATTCTTTCTCTCTCTCTCCCTTTTTTTTTTTATTGTTCCAGTTGTCATACATGCTTCTCAGTTGGGCTGTGGTTGTCAACTGCCTTTCAAGTTACTACTGCAGACTCTTTGCAAATGTATTCATTGTTTATTGTGAAATTATTACTGTCTCCTGAAATGTTTCTGCTTTCTCTTTTCTCTCATTGAATTTTGTCTTCTTTTATTTTACAATTATACCAAATCAAGTAATAGTTGTGTTCCATGCCTTCTCATTTAAGGAATTGTTATATGCAAGCAACTAGCTTGTACAATTACATTTTGTAACATATATATTTGTTTTTAGTAAAAAGCTGGCTATAAACAACTTAATTATTTTCTTCACCTGTGTCTCTCAAATTGAATGTAGTTCCAGAGGTGGCAATTTGGAAATAAAGAAAAACAAAAACAAAAGTTTCTTATCCCTTGTCAATTAAGAAAATATAGGATAAAAGATAATGTTAGTGTCCTTTTAATAGAAATTATTAAAGAAAATTATATCACAACTCCTCTTTTAAGTGAAGCTTCACTTAACCAACTGAAGCAGTATAATTTTGCCTTCAATTTAAATATCTATAGAACTAAAGGTTTTATCTGCCTTCTATAAGATCCATCTTAGCAGAATAATCAGAAAAATTCTAAGTACTAAAATACAGAAGTAACTTATTTCATTAATTTCCATTTGACTGACTTCATGTTAGCACAGAGTTTGAAGAATCTATATATTTTTATGTTTTAGATAAGCAGAATTTAAGTTTTGTCCATATAGACATATATTTAGATCTGGTTTAAATATTTTAATAGAACTGTGTATTCAAGTCAATGCAGAATTTGATGTCACTTCCACTTAAACTATTGAAACGTATCTAAGGCATAATTGCCAAGGGTTTATTTCCTTATTACAACATATTTAAATGAGATATTCTTTTTAAAATGCATACTCGTGGGGTCTTACACATAGTGATATAAGATAAATCATGTTATATTTATTATCTCAATTTCTTTTTAAAATTCCTCAAACTTTTTCTAAAATATGATTCTCTGTACCCACACATTTACTTCCCTAGAGTTTTCCCAATTTTCACAGGAAAATTGGGAAATTGTCAAATCCTTTAACAACTTTGAAACCAAAGTAAGTGGCTTCTGCAACTTGGTATTATAACACTATGTATATATTGCAGGCAAAACTCGTGTGAGAAGAGAAGTGACCAACCAGTAATTCATGACATGTGAGGAGGAAAAAGAAATCCATTGATAAAGAAATAAATGCAAGCAAACCCAACAGATCACCATTAGCAACATTGTATGTGGGGAGTTGGGGTGAAGTGCAGTAGTGAGGTATTGCTGGAGGTATGAAGTTAGGGTTGTTAATTCTTGAATGTCCTAGAATCTGCAATAAAGGCCAACAAATTTTAACCCATTCTAAGCAATTGTGTCACCATGGTATTTACTGGTTCACTTAACTGTAGATAGCATACTAAGTATAATAAAATAATTTTTGCTAACTTCAGCAGTTGTTCAAGAGCAAAGGGTATACTGCCAGCAAAAGAAAAAATTAACTTGATGCTTTTCTCAGTAGCTCTAAATGACAGAGGCAATCTGATACTTTTAGAATTTTAAAAATTAATTTTAATGAGGAATTATTTATAAAAATAAATGACTCATTTAAATATAATACTATTTATGTTGGTTCTTTCTCCTTTCCATTTGTAATGCCCATTATTTGTATATGAAACCACTTATTCCACATTTCACTGAGACTCTATTCCTTTTTCTTATTGTTTTCCTTTTTCTTTATTTATGAATATGTATAACGATATCTTTAAGTTAACCAATTGTTTCTTACATCTGTTGGTAATTCAGTCTCAATGTGTTTTTTTTTTCATATATTTTTCATTTTCATTAAGTTCGATTAGGCCTTTAATTCATGGTCATTTAACTTCTTTTTTATGTTGCTTCTTTTCTTCATTTCTGTGAGTGAACATATTTTAAAGATTTATAATGCTAATCATAAAATCTTAATTTCCACTGATAGATTTTTTAATGTTTCTCTATTGTATTTTCCTGCCTTTTTGCACACCTGACAATTTTTTGTTGGACTTAAGTGTCAAATTGGTCTATATTTCTAAAAAAGATACTAGATGTTGCATTAGCAGAGTAAATTGGCAACAGCTTGATTATTTCAAGCTTTGCATTTTATTATTTATTATGACAAACACAGAGGAGCCTTTATTCTGAAGCTAATTTAGTCCTACTACTAAGACATGTTTCTTCTTAGGACTCTCACTAATGATCCTGTCTTATTTACATGATTTGGTGAGCCTGCTCCTCTATGGTTGTTTTGTGTGTGTGTGTGTGTGTGTGCATATTTGGAGAGTTTTATCCCATTCCTACATATCTTAGTATTCAGTGGAGAAAGGGAGGAAACTATTTTGTAGTTCTCCCAAGCTGCCTTTCAGTGCAGTTATGTCCTCCTGGTATTCTGCTCTACATATCCTAGTGACTTAAACTCTCCAAATTCTGGTTTCTGTCACAGCATCAAACTCTGATCTCAAGAAATTTAATGGTTGAAATAAATCATCAAAAATAAAATATGTTGGCCTTTTCAACATTTTGAGTGACTTATTTAAAAATTTAAAGACTTTAGGGAATATACAAATTATAAGAATAGATAGCTCTGCAAAGCTTCTGAATACCATTGTAGCTTAACATGAGGATAAAACTGTGAAACATTAAAAAAAACTTACACATTCTCTGTTATACCTAAAGATTTGAGAGCTTATATAATATGACATTTTAACAAATTTAGAATAAAGTACTAGATGCAATAACTCTATAAAATTATCAAGTAGAATTTAAAATTAGAAAAATGACTCATATTGAGAATTATACTATTAAAATTTATCTTATTATAAGATAATAAGATATCTTATATCTTATTATAAGATAAAGGCGTTAGTTTTCTTAACACCTGTATTAGAAGACTACAGCTTTCTACATTTTTAATTAGCAGGCAGCCCAGTTCTTGTCAAAGTTTTCCTTCCTATATCTTCTTAAAACCTCCTAGGGATACCTACATTAATCATGGATCCCCTATCCTTGTTATTTATCATGTATACTGTTTGGGGCCCACCATCACAGTTGCTCACCTTAGGGGAGAAATCAGTCCCCATCTGTTCATGTTTTATTGCTGCTAGTCCCACGAGTTTGTACTCAATGGTGAAGTAATGCAAAAAGGTGTGTCACATCCTGTCACTTTCACCACAATAGTCTTGATAATTTTTTTTGTTTATTTTATTTAAACATTTTAAAAACTTGAGACAAGTTAACATACTATAAAATTGATGATTCTAAAGTGAATAATTCATGAGCAGGCACTCACACTTACCCGTTTCCATACAGACCCTGGCAATTATAAGTTTGCATATTCTGTGCAGTTTCTCTAAATAAAATCATACTGTAATGTGGCACTTAGTATTTAGCTTCTTCCTGTTAGTATAATGTTTTCAAGGTTCTTTTATGTTAGAACATACAGAAATGCTTTACTCCTTTTTATGGCTGAAAAATATTCCATTGTATTCATATAACACAATTTGTTTATCCATTTATTTGCTGATAGATATTTGAGTTGTTTTAAACTACAATTCTCTTAGCATAAAAAATAATGCTGTGAACATTCATCTACAAGTTGTTATATAAACATATGTTTCCAGTTCTCTTGGGGGTATACCTAGGAGTGAAATAATTGGGTAATAAGATAATCCTATATTTAACTATTTGAGAAAATACCAAATTATTTTCCAAAGCAGGTGCATTATTTTGCATCCTTATCTTCAATGTATAAGGCATCCAGTTTATCCACATCTTTGTAAATACTACTGTCAACTATCTTTCAGGTTGTAGCCATCTATTCCATTTCCTTTGATATGATTTGACTCTGTGTCCCCACCTCAATCTCATCTGGAATTATAATCTCCAGGGGTCAAAGAAGGGACCTGGTGGGAGATGATTGGATCACGGGGGCAGTTTCCCCCATGCTGTTCTCACGATAGTAAGTGAGTGCTCACAAAATCAGATATTTGGCAATTCCCCCCACACCCGCCTGCTGCCATGTAAGATGTTTCTTGCTTCCCCTTTTCCTTCCATCATGATTGTAAGTTTCCTGAGGCCTTTCTAGCCATGCGGAACTGTGAATCAATTAAACCTCTTTCCTTTATAAATTACTCTGTCTCAGGTAGTATCTTTATAACAGTGTGAGAATGGACTAATATATTCTTAATGACTAATGATAGTGAGAATCTTTTCATGTACTTATTGGACTATATGTATATCCTCTTTGGAGAAATGTTTACTCAAATTATATTTTTTACTACTTTTGTCCCTTTTATTAATTTAACTTAAATTAAATTGTTATACATAGTAGTTTTATTTATGTTAGCCAAAAGGTAGAAACACCCAAGATGTCCGTCAACAGGCAATTTTTTAAACAATATTTATTTTTTAAATGTTTGTGGGTACAGAGTAAGTGTATATATTTATGGAGTATGTAGGATATTTTAATACAAGCAGGAAATTTGAAATAATCACATTATGAAGAATGGGGTAATTGCCCCCTCAAGCATTTATCCTTTGTGTTGCAAACAATCCATTACACTATTCTAGTTTTTTTAAATGTACAATTAAGTTATCGTTGATGATCGTCACCCTATTGTGCTACCAAATGGTAGGACATATTCTCCCTATTTATTGTAACCATTAGCTATCATCCACTCCCCTTCAGCCCCGCAGTACCCTTCTCTGCACGTAATTATTATCCTTCTACTCTCGATGTCCATGAGTTCCATTGTTTTTATTTTTATATCCAACAAATAAGTGAGAACATGCAATGTTTGTCTTTCTGTCCTTGCTTATTTCACTGAACATAATGATCTCCACTTCATTCATGTTGCTGCTAACAACGAGTTCTCATTCTTTTTTTTTATGACTGGATAGTACTCTTCTGTGTGTGTGTGTAACACACTGTCTTCATCCATTCATCGCTGATGGATGTTCATATTGCTTCTCAATCTTAGCCATTGTGAACAATGCTTCAGCAAACATGGGAGTGCAGATATCTCTTTGATAAGCTGATTTCCTTTCTTTGGAATATATTGATTTCCTTCCACTGGGGTATATACCCAGGGCTGCAATTGCTGGATCATGTGGTAGCTCTATTTGTATTTTTTTGAGGAATCACCAAACTGCTAACCATGGTGGTTGTACTAATTTACATTCCCACCCACAGAGTATGACAGTTCCCCTTTCTTCACATTTTCACCAATATTTGTCATTGCCCCTTTTGGGGATATAAATTATTTTATAATTGCTTTTATTGATTGAGTTTTATATCTGATTAGTGTTGTCTGCAAATAACTGCAGAAATAAAAGTAGCTCTGATTTCAAAAAGATTTACGTTAAATTTGAGAATTTCAATCTGGGAATTTAATTATTAATTTGGGAATTATTACCTTTTTAAAAAATAACAAGTCTTTTAATCTGTGAACATTAAATAAATTATTGTTTATTGGTTTTAATTTTTTCAATCACATTTTATAGTTTTCAATGAAGAAGTTTTATACTTATTTTGTTAAATGTATCCCTAAATATTTTACTTTTTTAATGCTATTGCAAATAGAATTGTTTTATTTATTTCATTTTCAGATTGTTCATTTTCAGGTTGTTCATTGCCAGAATGCAGAAATATAAATGATATTTGTATATTGATCTTACGGCTTGTGACCTTTCCAAATGCACTTATAAGCTCTAGTATTTTTATGACTTCCATATTATTTCCTATGATCATGATCATGCCACCTGCACATATAGATTTTTATCTCTTTCTTTGCAATCTGAATATTTAAAACTTTTTTGTTGCCCAATTTTGCTAGTTTTACTTTTCAGTATAATATAATATTAAGTAAAATTGATGACAGTAGATGTCTTCACCTTATTTCTGAATTTACTTAGTGTGATGTTAACTGTATAGTTTTTAAAATTATATTTTAGACATCCTTTATTAGATTGAGACATTTTCTTCTCATTTGTTGAGTTTTTAAAAATCATGAAACAATGATGAATTTTGTCAAGGTTTTTTTTTTCCTGTTTTTATTGGAATAATCATGTGCTTTTTGTCTTGTCTTCTATTAATATGGGGTATTACACTGGTTAATTTTTGTTTATTGAACCAAACTTGCATTCATAGAATAATTTCACTTGTTTATGATGTGTAATTACCTTTATGTTATTAGATTCAGTTTTCTAGTATTTAGTTGAAAATTTATGAAACTCGATTCATAAGGGACATTAGTTTACAGAGTTTTAAAAATATGTTTTCATGGTTTTTGTATGGTAGTACTACTGGACTTATAAAATGAATTCAAAAGTGGTTCCTCTTCCTCTTGTCTTTGGAAAACTTTGAAAATACTGGTGTTCATTAAAACCTTGGGACTACATGCCTTCTGTAGTGTGGTCCTGAGATTTTCTTGGTGAAAATATTTTCAATTGTTAATTCAATGGCTGTGATTATATTTCAACTTTCTGGGTTTTTTTTTATGAGAAAGTTTCACTGGTTTGTGTCTTTCTAGGAATTTTCCCATTTCATCTGAGTTAGCTAATTTGTTAACATATAATTGCCCATGGTGTTTTCACAAAATTTTTTTGTTTTTGTAAATTTTGTAGGAATGACCTGTTCTTCATTTCTAATTTAGTAATTTAATTCTTTTCTTTTTCTTGTTCAGTTTATATAGTGATTTGTTAATACTGTTGATCTTTTCACAAAACTGTCTTTTGATTTTGTTAATTTTCTCTACTTTTTAATTTTTATTTCATTTAATTACTGAAAATATTATTATTTTCTTCCTTAGCTTACTTTAAAACATTTAATACAGATATGGAAGCTGTAAGTTTCTGTCTGTGCATGTATTTAGCTTTATTCCACTTATTTCCATACACTAGAGGAACAGGTGTTTATACTTGTTACATATTCCAGGTAATTGGACTTTTTAATAATTATTAAATATTTTTCTTTGTTGCTACTATTTTTGTCTTAAATTTTATTTTGTGTAATATTCCTACAGTAATCTCAGTTCTGTTTTGATTATTCTTCACATGATATATCTTTTTTATCATTTTACTTTCAACCTATTAACATCATTAAATTTTTATTTAATGTGTTAAGTTTTTTTAATGTGTTGATTTAAATTTTTACTTAATGTGTTGATTTTATAGATAATACAGTTGAATTTTTTTTTTTGATAAATCCATTTTGTCAATCTCCCTTTTAACTGGAGAGCTTAATTCATTTAAATTTAATGTAATTAATGCTAAAGTAAGGCTTACATCTGCCATTTTCTATTTCTTTTCTATATATCTTACATCTTCTTTGAAAATTCCTCAATTTCTCCATTATTGCATTTTTTGTGTTAAATAGATATTTTATAGTGCCTCATTTTAATTTCCTTTTAATTTCTCTTAATATATATCTCTAAGTTATTTTTCTTAATGGTTGCTCTGAAGACTACTTTTGACATTATAACTCATAATAACCTAGTTGTATTAATACAACCTAATTTTAATAATATGCAAAATATTCTTCTCTACAGCTCCTTTACTCCTTATCATTTTGTACTTACTGTCATACAGACTATTTCTTTATACATTGTGTATTCATCAGCTTAGATGTAGATTTATTGCATTGTATGATTATTTTTCAAATCATATAGGGAAAAATTAGGAATTATAAATAAACCTTTAAGCCCCAGCTAGTCAGCTAAGCCTCAACTGTTATCCAACACACAAGGCAGTCATTTAATTATTTGCCTTCAATTATGTTCAGCAGCCCCTGTGGAAAAGGCTTTTGTCATTGAAAGGCCTTCAACTTAAACCCAAAATGGGCAGAATACAAGTGCTGCCCTCCATTTTAAACAATGACAGTCCTTTGGTAACAGACTTTGAAAGTTCTCTGGCTACATCCTGCTTGCTATATTCTGCTGCTTTTAGTAGTTGAGACTTTACATGACTCTACTGTAAAGATGGACTTTTTTCAATGCCATCACAAAGCTGAAGAGTGGGTCATAAGAGGAGGAAAAGTCAAAACTCCACAAAGCCCCCTGTTCTTACTGGGGTTCAGCTATTTTCCTCAACAAAATGTTCTCTGGATTGTTGCAAGCTTTTGGTTATTTTCCCAAGTCAGAAAGAGTTGCTTCTGACAATTTTTGTTATTTTTCTCATTGCTCTTTTGAGGTGAATATTGTGGGCAGCCAGTACTCTTCTGTTTCGCTCATGTTACCCTTGCAATAAATCTTGACCATACTCTTACCTGGCTGTCCTTGAGCCCTGATGATAAATTATGGGATTTAGGGTTACCACTTATACCTTAACTCCATCATTATCCCTCACTTTTTCTGATATTCTACATATTACCTCCGTGGTTAACTTCTCAAGTCTCTGTTGATTCACTTAAGCCCCATTCTTCCCTGTGGTAGCAGTTCATTATCACCTTTAATTTTGGATATCTGGAAATAAATGTTTCTTGGCTCAAATTGTTACAAATCTTAGTAGTTCAGTTCTTTCTACTTCACATTTTCAGTCTTTTCCCCAAAGAGTTTAGGTCAGCAATTAACATATCAGATTCTTTTTCTTGGAAGGCCCTGTTATTTCTGCTAAATGGCTTCTGCCAGAATCCCTTTAGTTCTTTCAATATAATAATAATATTGAACACAAAAAGAAAGATTTTAGAGTTCTCAATGTAGTCTTTACTCAAAAGGTTACTCTAAGACTACAAAATATTTTTAGATAAAATTATTAGCTTAGAGAAGGAAATTAGGCTATTCTTCCTAGAAGCATATGTAAACGAAAATATTTGAATATATAAAATGAAAGACTGCCCTGGAATCTTTTCAGCTAAAGCTTCAGGTCTTTAACTCCTAAATTATTTTACACATGGTATATTTATATAACAGAATATTGTGAGACAATTAAGGTCGATATGCCTTAAAGATTACTTAAAATTTGGAAATAAAATGAAGTCAGTATAAGCCAAATCAGGACTGTAAAGGCTGTAAGATGCCTAATTATTTCCCATCAAAATTGCCCTTTTTGATTGGGATAATGAGTAGGAGCTTTGCCATGGTGGAGAAAGACTCTCTGGTGAAGTTTTCTGGGCGTTTTTCTGCTAAAGCTTTGGCTACGTTTCTCAAAACACTCTAAAAAATAACAGATATCATCATTTCAAAGCTGTTCAGAAAGTTGACAAGCAAAATGCCTTGAGCATTAAAAAAAAAACTGTTGCCATGAACATTGCTCTTAGTAGGTCCACTTTTGATAGATCCACTCTTGATAGGTCCTTTGCTCTTGATAGGTCCACTTTTGCTTTGACAGGACCACTTCCAACTTTTGGTAGCCATCGCTTTGATTGTGCTTTGTCTTCCGGATCATACTGGTAAAGCCATGTTTCATTTTCTGCTATAATTTTTCAAGAAAAAATAAGCTTCAGGATCTTGACCTTATTTGTTTAAAATTTTCACTGAAAGCTCCACTCTTATCTGCAGCTGACCTGGGTACAATGGTTGTCATACACATCAAGTTGAAAGTTTGCTCAACACTAATTTTTCAGTCAGAATTGTGTAAGCTGAACCAATTGAGATGTCTATGGTGTTGGCTGTAATTTCTGTTGTTAATCGTCTATCTTCTTTAATCAGGAAGCAAACAAGATGGATTTTTTTCCTTGCAAATTGATGTAGATGGTCTGCCGCTGTAGGCTTTATTTTTAGTATTTTCTTTTCCCTTCTCAAAATGAGCTATCCATTTGTAAACTACTGATTTAATTGGGGGCATTGTCCCAATAAACTTTTTAAAAAGTATCCGTGATTTCACCGTTTTTCCACCCAAGCTTCCCGATAAATCTGATGTTTATTCTTTCTCCAACTGTATCAGAATTCATGTCTGTGAAAGCTTTAAAAAAGTGAGGAAAAGTACTTTTGTAGCTAAAGAAAAAGAGATCTTTGCTATGTATGTATCATGAGAGTTTGGCAATACTCTTTCCTGCAGTAGTGTGGAAAATGCAAAATATATTATTCAGACTACATGATGAAGTTATTTTTAAAAGATAGGTTAAGTCAAACTACTGAAAGCACCATCTGGCTCCTTTATTTTTGCCTGTAATAAGAAGATGGGCCAGGCATGGTGGTTCATACATGTAAGCCCAACACTTTGGTGGGGCTGAAGTAAGAAAATCACTTGAGTTCAGGGATTCAAGATCAGCCTGGGTAGCAGAGATACTTCATCTGTACTTTTTTTTTTTTTAACTAACCAGGCAAAATTTGTAGTCCTAGCTACTAGGGAGGCTGAGGTGGGTGGATCACTTGAGCCCAGGTGGTCAAGGCTGCAGTGAGTCCTGAGAGTGCCACTGCATTCCAGCCTGGATAACAGAGTGAGACCCTGTATCAAAACAAAAAAAAGCAGGTGCCAAAGCAAGAGGAGGAAGGGGGGGAGGGGGAGGGGGAGGAAATAGTGATCTATAAGACACTATTAAATCTCTAAGCCCAGGCCATTTGGGTTTGAAAAAAAAAATCATTTCTCAATTTTACCCTCTCCTGATATAAATTTATGCTTAGATTAAGAAAGAGTCATAAGTCAAAAAGCATAGAAATGTTAGAGTCTATGTTTTGTAGTCTCAGAAGGATCTATTGCGTTGCCTCATAAGATTATTCAAGCAGACATATACCCCTCAAAAATATTAAGGACATGCCCTATAGAATTTCTTTATGTAATAATGGAATTTCCAAGACTCCTGATCATGTTGTCCCATTGAAGTCTCCACAAACCCTTGACAGAGAATGACTTATTTCAGAAAGATTTGGGGGTATGAGTTTTGGGTAATGGAGTGGATTAGAAATTGTTATGGAAAACCAAAATGTATCTTATAAAATTATGTTAAATAGACTAAAGATAAAGAAATAATACAAAATGAAAAGATATTTTTAGACTCCACATTTCTATACATAGAAATCAGTCTGAGAAAACTACTCAATTATAAATATGGGTTACTTTTAATGGAAAATGAAGATTGTTAGAATATAAAACAAACAACATAACGTGATGTAGAACGTATAGCCATTGGAAACAAATTCCTGAGAATAGGGCAGATCTCTAATCAAGTAACTTACAACAGAAGTTTTAGAATTATTATGAAACAGGAAGTGTTCTGTTTCTCCCATTTTTTGCCGTTTTGAATGATAATGTGTCTATAGTGGTAACCATACTCCTTTCTATCACTGTATGTTGCATTTGTGGGTGGCAGATACCTCATCTCATTCAGTCCTTAGATTGAGAGCAACAGAATGAAGAGCCTCATCTGCCCTTAAACCTGATTTAGATAACTAGATTCTATACTGGGATTTGATGCCATAATGGCATTATACTTGAGGGTCCTGATAGAGAGAAGAATAAATGTAGTTTGCATATAGAAGAGATGTAAATTGTTGTATTCAGAAGTAACCTGTGGCAGATTAATTTTCTCAAGAGGGTGATTTATGTTCTCAGTGGACATTTTAAGCACTGCAACCTGCACAATATGGAAGAAGTGAGGCTACATGAATTCTGAGGCTAGATTACAAATATGTCATTTTTGCTTTGGAGATGCTTGCTCTTAAAAACCTGTCACTGTATTATAAAAAAGCCTAAACTAGCTCATGGGGATAAACCACATGGAAGGGTCACAGGCAGTAGTTCTAGCTAACAACTCAGCTGATCTCTAGCATCATCTGCCAGTCATGTGAAGGAAGACATTTCCAGATGGTTTCAATGAAGGCTGAGTCACCACCAGCCTTTGAGTTTTCCGGGATGAAGTTCCAGACATTGTAAGACAGAAGCAGGTCATCTACACTGTTTACTTGCTCACTGAGTTCCTGACACACAGATTTTTGTGAGCAAAATAAATAAATATTTTATAGTTCTGAATATAGTGCTGTTTGTTATACAATAGTATTTGGAGCACCTTAAACCTTATTTGCTTCATTGCAATGATTATCAGTGCATGTCCTCTCAAATAAAAAGAGGTTTTATGTTAAGAACAGACTTATTCTGTTTATAGCCAGTAATTTAAGAGTGAAAACTCAATAGTAGCAATTTTAAAAGATAAAGAGAGATGGTGAAGAGAAGAAATAACAGAGTGAGACGCAACCAGCTGCTAATAGAGAAGAAACCTAGAGATTTAACTCCTAGAGGGCTTTGGCTTCCTCAATAATCTTTAGGACATTTTTGAACTCTTTATATATTTATAGCATAAATACCTATCTATAATTTAACTTTATCTAGTCACAGTACAATTTCTGTCTAGCTGAACTTTTTTGCTTCACATATATACACCCAAATAAATTTTCTATTTTTTTGCTCCAACCTCTACTACAGTCACCATATTCCTTTCAAAAAAATGCAAAAATAAGCAAAGAACTTCAAGCATTCCCCCAAAATGCTAGTGTAGTAGTGTCAAGCATTCCCCCAAAATGCTAGCAGCCTGTTTAAGCAACAAGTATAGTGATAACCAGGGATGGAAAAATAATTTCATATTAAAATTAGTTGAGAAAAAAAGATTAGGAAGAAAAGAGTAGGAGACTTATTGGTGTATTTTAGAATTATGTTTGTAACAAAGGCTTAAATTGAATCACAATAGAAATTGAGACCACAAAAGTCAGACTTTTTGATCCAATTGTAGATAGGCGTGTTTGAAACTCTGTGGGTTAGCTCCCCATGACACATCCTACTGGTTCCAGAGACTAAGATATATGAGAACGCAGTTAGGAAACCACTGAATTACATAATTTATACATCCATATGCCACTTCAATACTCACTTTATGAATAATGGGCAATTACTAATACATAGGGCAATAGATTGAAGCTTATGTGAGGTTGGAGAAGACTTCTGCCTTTCCACTAAGTGCCCAGGTGCCCCATGACATCTGTGAATGGTGAATACATTAGAAATGACACAATGGACATTAAATCCAGCAGGGTTCACACAGAACAAGTCATTTTTAACCAATCTCAATTACTTCACTGACAGACTTACAGACTATTTATGACAGAATTCAATAAACAGAGTTGAATTCCAGTGAGACAGTTGTCATCGCCTCTTGTCATAACCTAGTCCATGATAGAAGAGTGGTTAGATAGAACATAATATAGTTTAATAACCTCTCAAATGACACTGGTTAATAGAGCACTGTCAATTTGCATGATGCTTTGAACATTTGTCTTAGGGCTAACACCTCTACATTTCTGTTCCTATCAATACTTTAGATGGCCAATATGAAATGTACAAATCAAAAGTACAGTCAAATATAATGGATAACAATACGAATCCCAAAAATCCCTGATGGGCTCAGACAAAAGGCAATCCTGAAAATATGTAGCTTAACAAAAAAGAGCGCATTTGATCTATGAAAGCCAGTAACTTTAAAGCCTGGAACAGAACGGTCTCAGGGATACTAATGCCCCCTTTAGGGACAGTAAATGCAGTGTGAATTAGCACAGTGACATGGCAACCTCCAAATTATTTTTCTGGTTCATGTTCAATTTAGAGAAATTATTAAGAAAGCAGCAAAGGATAAATCATTTTGTAATAAAAGTTGTATAATATAGCTTACACAGTAGATACACACTATTTATAAGATGGAACCCCATACAGCAATAATATTTTTAATAAAGCTATATATGCAATAGTATTAATGAATCTAAGGAATATAATATTTCATAAGAAAAAACAAATCATAGAAAAATAAAATATGATCACATATACACAATTTCTCAAAACTGTCAAAACTATAATGCATTGTTTAGAGATAAAAGTATAGATATTATATTTAAACCAATACAAGAGAATAATCACCATATGTTTAAGACCTATGGATAATTCTGAAAGAGGATACAACACTAAATGTAAAAGTGGATTTTTTAAAGCTGTGTGTTTCATTGAAATATTACCTTTAATTTCTTACATATATTTAATAAATATACTTTTGTTACTTTTGATATTTAATAAGGGCAATTATTTAAAATAATTAAATTTTAGAACATCTAGAAACCTGATTATATGAACCATGGTTCAACATTTTTTGGGGGTGGAAACTTTTTTGGTAGGATTAGTTCATAGCTCAGATAATCAGAATTCATTTTAAGAATATATGTGTTACCAAAAGTGTTTTAATACCTTTAGTATTTATATTGAAGAAATGGAATATGTCTCAGGAGGTTGTCCAGGTCTGGGTAACCAGGGAACTTGATGTCGTTGCTACACTTAGGAATATTGCTCCTACTCTAGATTCCATCCACACGAGACCCCAGTTGATCTCTGCATCTGTTTCTGCTGACACTACTGAATTTCAGGTTCTCATCCTTTGGCCACTTTTTGATGGGGTTGTTTGGGTTTTTTTCCTGTAAATTTGTTTAAGTTCCTCTTAGAATCTGGCTGTTAGACTTTTGTCAGATAGGTAGATTGCAAACATTTCTCCCATTCTGTAGGTTGCCTGTTCACTGTGGTGCTAGTTTATTTTGCTGTGCAGAAGCTCTTTAGTTTAATTAGATCTCATTTGTCAATTTTGGCTTTTGTTGCCATTACTTTTGGTGTTTTAGTCATGGAGTCTTTGCCCATACTTATGTCCTGAATGGTATTGCCTAGGTTTTCTTCTAGGGTTTTTATGGTTTGGGGTTTTACGTTTAAGTCTTTAATCTATCTTGAGTTAATTTTTGTATAAGGTGTAAAGAAAGGGTCCAGTTTCACTTTTCTGCATATGGCTAGTCAGTTTTCCCAATACCATTTATTAAATGGGGAATCCTTTCCCCATTGCTTGTTTTTGTCAGGTTTGTCGAAGATCAGATGGTTGTCGATATGTGGTATTGTTTCTGAGGTCTCTGTTCTGTTCCATGGTCTATATATCTGTTCTGGTACCAGACCCTTCTAAAAAGAAGACATTTATGTGGCCAACAAACATATTTAAAAGGCTCATCATCACTGATCATTAAAGAAATGCAAATCAAAAAACCACAATGAGATACCATCTCATGCCAGTCAGAATGGCAATTATTAAAAAGTCAAGAAACAATAGATGCTGGCGAGGCTGTGAAGATATACGAACACTTTTAAACTGTTTGTGGGAGTTTAGATTAGTTCGATCATTGTGGAAGACAGTGTGGTGATTCCTCGAGAATCTAGAACCAGAAATACCATTTGACCCAGCAATCCCATTACTAGGTATATATCTAAAGGATTATAAATCGTTCTATTTATGTGTCTAAAGACACATGTACACATACGTTTATTGTGGCACTGTTCACAATAGCAAAGACTTGGAACCAACCCAAATGCTCAACAATAGACTGGATAAAGAAAATGTGGCACATATACACCATGGAATACCATGCAGCCATAAAAAAAGAATGAGTTCATGTCCTCTGCAGGGATATGGATAAAGCTGGAAGCCATCATTCTCTGCAAACTAACACAGAACAGAAAACTAAACACTCCCTGTTCTCACTCATAAGTGGGAGCTGAACAATGAGAACACATAGACACAGGGAGAGGAGCAACACACACTGCAGCCCATCGGCAGGTGCGGGGCAAGGGGAGGGAGCACATTAGCACAGATACCTAATGTATGCAGGGCTTAAAAACCTAGATGATGGGTTGATGGGTTCAGCAAACCTCCATGGCACATGTATGCCTACATAACAGACTTGCACAATCTGCACATGTATCCCAGACCCTAAAGTAAAATTAAAAATAACAAAATGAAATAAATTCCAGGTTCTATATGCTCCTCATTCATACACCTTCAGAGAGAGATTCTGATTGTTTAGATAGGCACTATTCAATATGGATTTCCTCTGGAAAATGGCCACATTGGAGGCTTCTGGGAATCAAAAGAGCCTCTTTTAAGTCAGGCCATGTTGTTAGTCTAACTAGGAAAACAGTCGTCTGTTGTTTCCCACGAAAGGAGAAACAAAAAAATGGCAGTTACTCAAAGATTCATGTTACGGTCCTTGAAACACATATATAGGCTATAAGAAAAAACGGTCATGTGAAAAATCATGATATTTAGAAATTTTGCTTTTTCTTTTAAAAAATTGTTTCTATATTAATTGGGATTTTACTACCATTATATTCTTAATATATACAATTTATCTCATATTCTCAATAAAAGTTTATTTGTGTATATGAAAACTCTTGATTTATGTATGTTAACTTTATAATTTGCTATTTTATTAAATTTTTGTATGATTTGAATTAGGTTTATCATTTAGATGGACAAACTGAAGACTAGAGGAACCTCAGTATTGCAAGTTAAAAAAAGTACATCATTATTTTAATAATTTTATACTGAAAATAACATTGAGGAAATGGGAGTAGATGATTTCCTCAGTTCCCTTCAACTCTAAGACACTTGGGAAAAATGCAAAACTGAGCAATGTGTTCTATTGCATTCAAAGAATTTTCACATTTTATTGCTTGATTAGAATTAAATTTTATATGGCTAACAGTAGTATCTCTAGTTGCTAGAATATATAACAGACCTGTCATTGTAAAGAACACCAGAAATGTTTACCTTTGTGACCTTCAGACTATTATTTAATTTTCTGGTGTCATAGGCATAATTTGTGGCTATGATTTGTTATTATGCTAGAATTTCCCTTTGTAGATAATGAACACCTAGGCTCATCCTGTTAAATAGTAAAATAATAATAATGGAGAGCTTTAAGTGTATTTGTATTTTAACCCCATAAGAACTCCATTACACAGGTATTATTTTTATAGTTTTTTATGTTACAAAGTCAAAGCTCAGAGAATTTAATTAACTTAAACAAAATTGCAAAGTAACAGAACCAGTAACCAGGCCTAGAAAGTGTGATAACAGAACACTTGTGTTCAACCATGCTTCTAGCTCATATATATCAGTTAAAGAACCTATTAAATTTTGGAACAGCTTAAATAGAGAAAACTAAAAGCAGAACTAGGGAAACATGTTTATGTTAAACATGTTATTTTATGACCACTGTTTGAAAATTCCTAATTTTCTTTTTTTTGAGATGGAGTCTTGCTCTGTCACCTAGGCTGGAGTGCAGTGGTGCGATCTCGGCTTACTGCAACCTTCGCCTCCCGGTTCAAGCGATTCTCCTGCCTCAGCCTACTTAGTAGCTGAGATTACAGGTGTGTGTCACCACACCCAGGTAATTTTTGTGTTTTGCAATCTCTACTCCCTGCAACCTCTGCTTCCTGGTTCAAGTGATTCTCTTGCCTCACCCTGCTGAGCACCTGAGATTCCAGGTGTGCGCCACCACACCCAGATAAATTTTGTATTTTGTAGAGAGGAGGTTTCACCATGCTGACCAGGCTGGTCTCAAACTCCTGACCTCAAGTGATTTGCCCTTCTCGGCCTCCCAAAATGCTGGGATTACAATCATGAGCCACTACCCCTGGCCAAAAATTCCTAATTTTCAATGCTTCCACAAATGGCATGGTTGATTTTCATAATGTAAACCTAATACTATTTTACATTATTAGTATTCTGAAGTCTTGAATTTAGAGAGTTACTAAGAGACACAATAGTACCTTGTGACTATTGCCTTTCTCTCACTACTGTCATTATAAAACATTGATAGAGAGAAATGGGTAGTTCTTATTCCAGTAATCCCAGAAGTATTTGTCTCTCCCTCAGTACTTTCTTTTCTCCAAAACACACAGTCTGATGTTGGGGAAGCATTTGCTAGAACATCCATGGGCGAGCCAGAACCACACCTTTCCATTAAGAGGCAGCCTGATCATTCTGTAGATTCTAGAAGCAAAGCCAAATTTGTTCCCTCTTAATAGTCACTAAAGGCTCTTAGACAGCTTTTGGATAAATTATTCACATGCTTTTCTTTGGGCTGCTGTTAGACCAGACTCTAAATAATTCTGAAGCATTTACACTTCAAGTTCAGCAATTTCTCTGGCCATCTTCCAAACTGTAGATACTCTGCAACTTATACGATTCCTTGGACACTAGCATCTCATGACTGATACATCAGTGGATTCTGTGACTTTGGCCCCATGGTGATATATAGAAAGAAGACTCACTTCCAAGCTTTGTGAGTCCCGTTAGTTATGATCCTAATGCTGTCAACATTAATACACATACCTCAGTGTGATGGTGCAGTAAGGATTACTTCTTCCAAAAGCTAGATAATAAATGAAAATTCAGCCTTAGGATTTGCAATTTAAATAGCTCATTTGCCACCAAACACTTTCTACAATGCTTTCTGAACCACAGATCCTTACAAAATTATTTGTGTAAAATATCACAACCCAGTTTTCTATTATAACATGCCTGTACTAGTGGTAGTATGCTTCTTATAAATAAATATGATTACATAAAACATTTGTTATCTCTTTTCCATTTTCTCTCTTTCTCCTCTCTCTCGCTCTCTCTCTCTCGGCCTAAAAGTACAGCTGTCATCTTGTAACATAACTTGGTAAGGTATATATTATTTTCACTCCAGATTATATCCTTCATCATTATTACTTCTAAAACTATATTCTTTGGTCTAGTGTTGATTTTGGTCAATGAAATGTTGGTGGAAATGACATGTATCTCTTCCAGGATGAAGCAGTGACTTTCCTGTCACTTTCTTCCTTTGCACTGGTGAACAAGGAAGAATTATTCTGAGATGGCAGAACTAATAGGTTTAAGTGGCTTGAATTGTTTTGTCATGGCATAGTGAAGAGCTGCCAAAGGGATTTGGTTAGATGCCCAGTGGACTTAGCATGAACAAAACAAACTTTGGTTATGTTGAGCCCCTGAGGTATAGTGGTTCTAAAAATATTATAGCATGTGCTAGGCCATTTTAACTAATAAAGATTGTAAGTACAGGATGAAGAATGATGCATTAAAGATACTGTAGCAGAAAGGTTGAAATAGCCTTGTTTCCTAAGGCATTACTGAGCTTCAGGACCAGCCCTGAATGTCCTGCTTTCAGATTTCTTATTGAGTGAAGATAAAAGAAAAACTATTAGTTAAATGATTTAGTTGTATTTGTTTCAATGTGCTTTGTTTTGTATTTTGAAACTGGAAGTGTTGTAAAATATAGATAGATAGATAGATAGATAGATAGATAGATAGATAGATGATAGAGCACAGATATATAAATGATAGAATGATAGATATAGGTACAAATATAGATTTAGATAGATATGGAGATATCAATATAGATACAGATAGATATAGATGCTCCTCAACTTATCATGAAATTATATCCTAATAAACCCATCATAAACTGAAAATATTCATTTAATATTCCTATTCCACTGAAGATTATAGTTTAGCCTAGCTTACCTTAGCCACGTTCAGAACATTTACATTAGCCTACAGTTGGGCAAAATCATTTGGAAACATAGTACTCTGTAGAGTCTCAGTTGTCTAATCTCCTGATGATGTGGGTGACTGGGAGCTGTGCTTGCTGCCAATGCTAGGGGATTGTGTGAAAGTACCATACTGCATATCCCTAGCTGGAGAAAAGATCAATATTAAAAATTTGAAGCCAGGCACAGCGACTCATGCCTGTAATCCCAGCACTTTGGGAGGCCAAGGTGGACAGATTGCCTGAGCTCAGGAGTTCGAGACAAGCCTGAGCAACATGGCGAAACCCCGTTTCTACCAAAAATACAAAAATTAGCTGGGTATGTTGTCATGTGGCTGTAGAACCAGCTACCTGGGAAGCTGTGGTGGGAGGATTGCTTGAGCCTGGGAGGTAAAGACTGCAGCAGGCCAAGATTCTACCACTGCATTTCTACCTGAGTGAAAGAGTGAGACCCTGTCTCCCACCTCGCTGCCTGCCAAAAATTTAAAGTATGGTTTCAAATGAGTAGTGCTGTAACACCATCTATAAAATTAAAAAACTGTAAATTGAACCATTTAGTGGTACAGTAAGTTAGATACCATGTGTATATATTCTATATTCTCATACATGAGATAGAATATACAGTATATACTGTCTCATGTATATATGCATATATATCTCATATATATATATATTTTCTCTATTTCTTCATGCTACTGTATAATGCAGCACAACACATAAATGTTTATCTCATTATCTGTCTTGTTCTTGGACCCTTGACCATCATTTTTATCTCAATGATAACCCAAATAATCTGTATCTGTATTATCGTTAGAGGAGATACTGGGCTAGATGACCCTGACCACATCATTGAAATTCAGGAAATCTGTCCTTTCTTCATAGTGTAATCTTTGCTGTTTTATAGCAGTCTTTCTCTATTTTTTTTCACTCTGCTGAGAGCATGAAGAGCAACAATTGCTCAACATGGGAAAACTGTGTTCCTATTTGAGTAACACCATTCTGCAATGTGAAAAAAAATCACTTCTACTTATTTATGCCAGACTGATGTGTGCTTTGTTAATTTCACTGGATGAATTTAACAACTATCAGAGGGCAAACTTGCAAAACAAACTGTTCGTTTCTCTTTTTCCTTGGATCTCAAATCCAACAGCTTTTCAGATTTAGTTTCCATTTATTAGAACAGATTGAAATTACTTATTGAAATTTCTTAGCACTCTTTTATAAGCCCAGTGAACAGATGTAATTGTGCTTGGTAGATCAATTCATCTATTGCACCATGCCATGAAAATATGCTAGGGTTACCAAATAACAGCAAACAGCCTGGTTGTTTAATTATTTCGAGTAACTCAATGTCTTTTGAGAGAAGTAATCAATTTGAAATAAAATAAATCTTCAAGTTGGACAATCTATCCAATTAGTTAGATTTTCTTTTCCTAAACTCACATTTCAAATTGATGGGCATAAATTTATTATCTATACAATCTACGAATAGAATCTTACCAGCATAATGCATGTTAACATCTCCATTATTAAAATTCTACCAAAGCCTGAAATACTAGAGAGGACAGGCATGAATAATCATTTGACATTAATTCTAATGACAAATTGTTCTATCAGAAAAGGGAAATTCTATTATTTTCACTTTGACAAACAAGAAGTACCTTGAAGTATGTCAATCATGTGTACATCAGTGTAATATCTTAATGTGTCTTCATTCTTGAGATATAAGAGCATATATTTATATCTCTCTTGGTGCTATTACCTTTTGCAGTAAGATGGTAGTGCACACAATGCAAAACATGCCATTCAATTCAACCAATATCTATTGAGAACTGATTCAGTGGTCAGTACAGGATTTTTTTTTTTTTTTTTTTTTTTTTTTTAGATGGTGTTTTGCTTTTGTGTCCCAGGCTGGAGTGCAATGGAGCGATCTCGTGATCTCGGCTCACTGTAACCTCCATCTCCCAGGTTCAAGCAAGCAATTTCCCTGCCTTAGCCTCCCAAGTAGCTGAGATTACAGGGGCCTGCCACCATGCCCAGCTAAGTTTTTTTTTTTGTTTTTTTTTTTTGGTATCTTTAGTAGAAATGGTGTTTCTCCATGTTGGCCAGGCTGGTCTCAAACTCCTGCCCTTATGTAATCCACCCTCCTCAGCCTCCCAAAGTGCTGGGATTATAGGTGTGAGCCACTGCGCTTGGCCCAGTACATGATGTAATATTTCCCAGGCAATCCTGTTGTTGACACTTCATATCTAAGTCCAGTGAAATTTTTGTTTAATTAAGTAAATCAAATCACATTTATGAGAATATATTCTATTTCTTTCTCTGCTAATAGTCATAGTCTTTCCAGGAACACAGTAATATCCATTTTACAGACTTATTCAGTTCCCTTTATGTAGTAGGGGATCTCAAAAGTATTTGTTTGTGGAAGTAATAGTGAATTGATGCCTTTTTATGTGAAAATGTAAATGATGAGAAGGAATCTTTAAAAGATAAACTTGAGGGATGGTCAATAATCCCAATTTCTAGGGATATATCTCTAGATTGAGGGAGTAAATATGAAGAGACAAGTAAGAAAATATATTTTGTATGATTCTTCAAGACTGCTATGGGTTTGGCATGAGCATCCACATGCCTTATTTGTTGAGAAAACTCTCTGGCCAGGAATTGGTTAATATACTCAACTCAACAAACTCTAAACATGAATCAGTGTTGATTCATTGACACTACATAGAGATTAAAGAATTATCATACATAAGGGGATTGTATAAGTTTATTTTGCTTATAAAAGTTAACTTTTGTGGCATAAAATATTAAATAAAAACTTGAAATCATGATAATAATTAACATTTGGAGAGAAAGAATGGGGCCTGAGAAGGGTTTCTATTGTTCTGATGATATTTTATTTCTTGACATAGATGGCATTTAATGGGTGTATCTACTTTATGTAATTTATCTGTACAGTCATTGTTAACTTTTCTTTATGAACTGTTTTAATATCTAAATTTCGTTTCAAAGGGGATATAGATAAATAAGCATTTTTATCGTGAAAAACGATGAGTTCAGTTTTAGACAGTTGAAGCTGTAAAGACGATCACAAAGGTGCACAATAAAAAACTGGACATATATCCTTTGATTTCAGGGAATTATGCTATGTTCAGTATTAAGGTTTTTAGAGTTTTTATGATATAGTTCCATTAGAGTTAACAAGATAGTTAAGAATTTATGATAAGGAAGCATGACCAGAACAAAGCCTTGGAATGCAGTCAGATATGCAATTAGTATAAGGTGCCTTTTAGTTTAGCATTGTCTTCCATACATCGTGTAAGGAAAGATGAGTAGCCAAGCAGAAAATTTAGTCAGTTGAGAGAAATAATAAAACATCAATTTTTAATACTTAAGTTTTGTTGATGAGACATATTAATGTAGAATATATGGAAAAAGAAATTTCTTAAGAAATTGGGATTGGTAACAATTGCAGTGGCGAATACTATAATGCAGTATCTAGATTCCCTTCAGAAGTTAAGTACTTACTTGTCCAGCAGGTGGAAGTGCGGTAGGCAGACAGCCTTGAGCTCTTAAACCTCAACAAGGATTGTAATGGTTGAAGAGAACTGCCTCATTCAAGTTTACTCTCCCTTCCAAAGTTCTGTACACAGTAACTGATGCATACTGGGGTTACAGGTCCAGCCTTTTTGCCATAACTCAAGACAACTCTGAAGAGTCATCTTAGCTTTAGAACTCTCCATAGGATTAGCTGAGCCTCCAGTGTGACCACAGCAAAGCTCAACTTTTTCCTCTACCCAATCTTGCTTTCTATACTTCATAGGTGTTGATCACAAGAAAACTTCTAAATGATAATTTACATCTGCTTTCCAAGGAGCCTAAGTTGCTATAATTGTCTAATGCTGCAGAAACTTGGGATAAAAATATTTTTAAAAAAAATTGCTACAAAATAATGTTTTATGATGCTTTTGAGCACAGCTTCAGTGCTGGTACATATCAGGGTAATAGTCTGCAAAAACTGCCTTGACATACTGTACAAAAAAATGGTATTCAAAAAACTCATTTTTCAAGTATAGATGATTTTTAACAGAATATTTTTCTATAAAGATAATGAGAGAATAACAATGTTGCTTAGTTAGATAGAAGGTTAAAATGTATTTTTATAGTTGAGGGTAATTTTAGCAAATTTATGTCCTTGATGGGGGAAGACAGAGAAAACTTATGTGAAGATTGAATATTAATAAAGTTAATAATAATGGAATTTTTTCCCTGAAGAGGCACAATATTATGAAAGCTAGTAGATAATATAAGAGCATAAATTAAGATAGATTGAAGAAATTGTTATACTAGAGAAATAAGAAATGGAGATAAACACAACTGCAGTGAGGTTTATATAGAGGTAAATAATTTAGAATGTTTTTATCTAATTGCTTTATATTCTTTGTGATTAAAAGAAAAGAAGCAAAAATGTTTTGAGGGTGATTGAGAGTTGGTGAAGAGGTTATGTTCTAGATGTTTTTATTGCTTTTTTAAAAAATAGATACTCAAGTAAATGTTGGAATAAAGCAATTTTTATATTGGTCTAGATGTGTGGTTTAATGTAGGGAGATCCATGAAATTTTCAATGGGTAAGAGTGTTTAAGGTGCTTGTAAGTAATGAATTTAAAATAAGGTACTAAAATTCAATGCTTATTAAACAAGGATATCAAGTAAGGAGGGTCACTGGGCTAAAAGCAAAGGAAGGGAAGGAGTTAAGAATTATAGCAAAGTCAATAGTTTTGCTATAGTAAAATAAAGTGAGTGCAAATGCTATAGTAGGTAGTAGAAAGGTATAGTCAGAAATCGAATTTTGTGGGAAGCAAGGAATAAGAGCACTTTAGTTTAAAAAACTACAATCAGAAAATGTGATATGGAAATTACAAATTATAGAAGCCCAGTGATTCCAGATAATAACAAGTTATAGTGTATTTTATGTTTATAGGATCAAGATCACAAAAGTTGAGCATGCTAAAAGAACTGAGAGAGTAGAATCTTGAATAGGTCAACTTACCGAGTATCGAAATAATTGCAATATCAGAGTGGGACAAGACATTGAAAAAACTGAATTTATTTTCAACATGTTTGATAAATCATGAAAATGTCCACATAAATTGATAGATGTTAATGATGAGTAGTCACAGGCATGAATATAGTTGGATGGAAACATTAACTTTCAGGATACACCACACACACATACATATACATTTCTGGAATTTGGAGCTGGAAAATCTGCTAACTCATGTTATCATATTGTAATCCATTAATACACTGGGAATGGGCAGTGTTCTCTTAAAATGACTGCAATGAGAAGTTAATTTTCAGTTAAAGCAAAATGGTAAAGAGGCAATTCATAACACAGTATAAAGGTATATAGGAATTTGTGCTGTGGAATAGAGATCTAGAGAGGAAAGGTAGCAGCAGACAGTTTGGACATGGGGGAGGAAAGGTCTGAAGAGTCTAACGAGGAGTGTATAGTAGAAGACATAATGATAATATCTTGAATTGGACTGTTAAGAAAAAGACATATCTGTGATACGCAGTTGGGTTATTCTTCCAAACACTGAATAGAATCCTAGTATGACATTTATTCCATGTTGTTTCTTATAATATCAGGGTATGGTGACACTAATATGCACAAAATATCAAAATATCTAATGCAACCAATAGGTTGCATTAAATTTGTTCTTCCTGTAAAACAATCACAATCTAATCATCAACGCACTTCAAGATAAGAAGGGGTAAGATGTTAATCACTTTAGCTATTTTGATACATTTCTCTATCATCAGTTTTATCATTTAGGTGATTCTGTTTTAACCAGACCATCTTTATCATTTAAATCAATTCCATAACCTTTATTAAAAATTAGTAATATATGCAGGCTTCAATGTACTATCGTACTACTTTTTTGTTTGTTTTTGTCCTTAATGTTCTACATTCACAATCCTCTTTTATCTTGACTTGTCTTGGGTAAATTAATTATTTATTCATTGTTCCATTTTCTTTGTCAATTAATTTATTATTTATAGATTCTCATTTTTTAGTGTTTAGATATTAAAAATGTATACTTTATTCACATATAATATAAATTGTTCATTTAATCATTTTTCAAAAATAAAAAGTTCAGAGACAATTTTGTGTATTTTAATTCTTTATACATTTAGGACCCCACAATAACAATTATTATGATTTAATACTGCCTATCAACATGCCTACCTTTTTTCTATTCATTTTAACCCTGCATGTCTAAGTTTGTTATCTGAATTAATCTTCCTTCTTCTTAAAGGACATTTTAGGTAGTGGGGTTTATGTGTGTATGTGGCTTATTACTCAAATTTCATAGTTATTGCTCAACTGAAAATATTTTCTGTATAACCTTCATTGTGAAATGCTGTGTTGCCTTTTTTACTTCAGAATAAAGATTTCTTTTGGTTTCTGTAAGTGTGTGGAAAATTTAGTAGTGAAGCTTTTTCTTATTCTTTGAGAGATTATACTTTTCCTTCCTTTCAATATTTCATGATGTTATTTATATTTATTTTTTATGTAGATAATAAATATACGTATATTTTGGTATATTGCAATTCTTAAATCTGTGGCGTTATGTATTTCCTTGGTTTTGGAAAACTCTCACTTTTTGTTCTTTTTTTAATCTCATTTTTACTATCACATTTTTCTTGGGTTCCAATTATATGTATGTTAGACTTTTAAATTTCTTCCTGAATTTCTATAGTATTTTTAAATTCGCAATAATGAATCAGCATATTTTGTTCTATGTCATTCAATCCATTATTTTTTTTCAATTCTTTCTAATTTGCTGTAAAACCCATATATTGAGTTAATTACAGTCATTTTTTAGTACAATAATTAATCTTCCTTCTGTTTGAATTCACCATGGATCTGCTTTCCTGGAAGATCCTGAAACCCTTTTACATTCCTCAAGTTCCATTAGAATACTGAGAGTTCAGCTTCATTTCTGTAGTTATTGATCTGAACCATTCACCCCCCACCCTCTTTATATTTTGACTACTGCTTTCTAATGAGTCAGAGGAAAATCAGCAACAAAGAGCCTCACTCCTCAGAATTCTCTACTTTTTTCATGTCTTGACACTGAAAATCCCAGCTTCTTTGATAACTTTGTAATGCCTTCAAATGTTAGATCTTCTAGTTGTTTTCAGCATGAAGGTTAGTTCATTATAAGTGACTTCTTATTGGCAGAAGCAGAATTTCCTTCCTCTGCATTCTTCTCTTCAATTACTGGCACTTTACTGAACCTGTTTTCTTAAACCAGAAAAAAAATTAGGAATCATATTTTGGTTTATTTTGCCTTCCCCTTTATTCCTCAAATAAATCAATAAATTCTATAAGTTTATTTCCTTGATACCTTTCAATTCCATCCTCCACCCTCTCAACATCCCCACGACCACTGACTAACACTCTTAATTTCTCCATTGGATTAAGGAAACAATCTTCTAAAAGTGTCGCTGCTTTGATTTTTGTTGTTTCCTTTCTTTTATTTTCACCCTGCCATTCTAAATGTTTGTCTTTTAATTCATTTCTTATGGTAGAAATTATCCGCTTATTTTTTTAAATTATCCTCATAAAATTCAAAACAAGTCTTTTAGCTTTGCATAAAATGTTATTCATGAGCACACATGTGTTTCATTCAGCCATGACAGCTTTGTGTTCTTTTCCTTACTCTGTATGTTTCTGCCACACTCAACGTTTCTAACTTTTTGAAAATACCTTACCTTTGTCTTTGCATATACCCTCTCCCACTATTGTTGAAGGACAAATTTTGTGCTTCTCAAAAATATTTTTTTCTGATGTATCTTCACTTTTACTGTGCCTCCCGGATATGCCTGGGAATCCTATCCTGGCTCTTTCTCAAACTATTTAAAAATATGGAAGAATAGAATATACAAGAATATATTTATATTAAGTTTAGTTTAAAATATCATGAGAATCTTTGGAAGATTTTATACAACACATTAGTGTAATCTCCAAAACTAGCCTTGTTTTTTAGCACATTGTGCATATCAGTAGATTTGGTTTGAATGAATTATTTGACCAATTTATTATTGAGTTGATATATACAAATATTCTATAGACACTGAAAAGGATAAAAATGAATAAAGTAGTGACTTTATCCTTAAGGTATTCACATTCTACTAAGGAATACACAATATAAGCATAAATATATTTTAGATAAACTTACATGTGAAATTAAATACATTTAAAAATGTCATAGTTTTCAAAGAAGGAGAGGAATTTTTAAAAATTGTAAAACAAGTGTCTTTTAAACCCTTTGATTTAAAAAAAATTAAATCTACAAATTTCTCAAAACCAGTCTAATGATTTCCTGTTCACCTAAGTTCTCCAATTGTTAACATTGGCCACATTCTTCTTTTTTAAATTTTGTTCGAATTATTTTGCTGAACTGTTCAGAGTAAATTGCAGACATCATCATCCTTCAGTCTAAGTACTTGAGCACAAATCTATTAAGAGCAAGGTTTTCTCACATGAACATAGAAGAGCTATTAGATTCAGAAAAGTTAGCATCAATATATTATGTTAGCCTAATATATGATTTATTTTCAACCTTCACAAATTATTCCAGTTCTATCCTTAATAATGTTTTTCTTTTTCTGTTCAGGATTCAATCCAGAACTGTCTATTACATGTGGCTTTTATGACTTTATAGTTTTATTTAATTTAGAATGTTTTTAAGTCATTTTGCTGTCTTTAATATCATTTTTTTTTAAATATAGGCTTTGTGTGTGTATGTATGTGTGTGTGCAGGTGTGTGTTTGTCTGTGATAGTTTCATCATGCTTTTATTCGAGTTACACATTTTTGGCAAGAACATCACATTCTGGCAGATGAAATTTTATATAAGTTTTGGAAGATAGAAAATACTTATGCTGAAAAATAAAGTGTGGCACAGAAGACACCTAGAATGAGAAACTGAAATAAAGTAGTCAGTGCTCTTTCCACCTATAGTTATAGGTGCTATAAATAGCTCAGATTATTTTATGAATGTGAAATTATTAAAAAACTAGACATAGCTAAACAGAAAGTTTGAATCATACTTACAGAATATAGATTTACGTGTGATGTGGCTAGAATTGGTTCTCAGAGAAATCTTTCAGCACTAGTTCTCAGTTAATTATGGATATAAGGAACATCTGCTTTTCCAGAACTTCAGTTTTAATTTTTAAGATATTTTTCTTTTTATTGAAAAAATTTGAGAACATTTTCTTTGGGATAAGACTACATCCAGTATTACAGCAAGCCCCCAAAAGCTAATTATCACCTACAAATGTAGAACATTATAAGTGTGGTAGTCCTGGTACCTTTCTTTATTGGATTATGTAGAATCACAGAAGCATAAAATAGTCAGATTCTTGTAGACCATTTCTTTATTGGTAGATACAATAAACCCAGATAAAGGATAATTTGCCCAAATTTACAGAGCTAAAAATAGTAGAGTTTAACTTCTCACCCAGGAGTCCCAATGTATTGTCCAACTGACAGATTCCTTAAGGACTCTGAGAATATGCTTGAGGAAATCGTAACATTTTTATTTCATGGGTACCCTCTTGACGTGACTTTCACCTTGGCAGAGTAGGCCTTTCAGGGTTAGGCTCCATTTTTCCAACGGCAGCTTGGCAGTCAAATGGGACACGTCAAGAAAGGTTTGCAATTGCTTTACCAGAGACAATTTAGTCTCATTTATATTGACTTCCAAGCATTTAATTACTAAAGTGGTCCATACCATGAAGTTTCTTTTCAGATGAGTGCCAAATTTCAAGTGGCATAGACCACAGAGAAATCATTTTTCATGAGATTCTCCATATACATATACTCAACAACACTTTTATCAGCCATGTTTCTAATCCATTAGCAGTATTGACTTTGCCATGAAATGAGAGTAATTCAATTTCAGATTATACTATAAAGCTGAAATTATTATAGCTTTGCCTTCTGGTTTTACAGTAGTTAAGGTTATGTCAGGGATTCCATGCTGAAGCTTTATATTTCAAAATTCTATAATCAGACATAAAAAGAAAACAAATGGGTTTGAGACTACATTGGCCCTAGTGAGAAATCCATGTTAGGATTTTTATTCAAAGAGATTCACATCACTAGGCAAGTCTCTCTACTTAATAACATTCATTATTATATAGACTTTGGATAAGATTGAAACATTTTTCTAACGCCAGAGGGGTTTGTTTGGTCTTAGCATGAGGTGTAACACCGTGTGGTGCTGTAAGCAGAAGGCAGGAGAAAGTACAAATTGCCTAGTCCCTTATTAGCTGTCTGTCTATGAATAAGGTTCTTAATATAATTGGGCATCACATTATATAAAATTTATAAATGTGAGAAAATTTATCCTTGGTAGAAAATTTATCCTATCTGTCTGAAAGCAGGGACTGGACCTTTTGGAATCCTTTCCATTACTCACATCTGAGTTTAAATAAAATGAGCATACATCTAACATTTCATCAGAAATAGGGTAGAGATTGCTGACTCCTTGTTTTATCTGAGACAAATCAGGAAAAAAGATTATTTTCCCAAATAGCCAAAATAAGGCAGGTACCTGACTTAACACGTGTTTATTTAAATTATCTCTCCAATAAATTGCAAATGAATTTGGTTAGTGTAAGGTCTGTTTCTGAGGATAAAATGAAGAAACTGAGGCCAGCACCAAAATAATCCAATGCAAGGGAGTTTGTTCAGGCTCCCGGGTGAGGTTCTGTGATCCAGACAGGAGGGGCCGGAGAAGTCGCAGAGACTCCTCTCAGACAGGGGGTTTTATAGGGAGTGAGTCTATTTTTAGACAGGGAGTTTCTATAGTGAGTCTATTTTTAGACAGTGAGTCTATTTTTAGACAGGCGGTTTTTATAGGGAGTGAAACAGCTCAATTGGTTGTGGGAGAGCAAGACTGCTATTGAGTAAGTTACAAGCCTTGACCTAGGACTTGGCTTGTTATTGGTTGGAATTATTTGCCTGCTATTGGTTGTTAAAGCTTGACTGCTATTGGTTGTTAAAACTC
>CAUYQU010074996.1:0-12303 GCA_963574635.1 Cheracebus regulus
CTGGTCACTCAGGCTCCAGGGCACAACTTGTGTTCCAGTCAGCCCTGCCACTCACTACCTGCCTGACCTGGGACCACCACTCTGGGCCTTCGTCTCTTCATAAGTAAAACAGGAACGGTGATCTTCACTTCAGGGGCTCACGGACAGGACTCTGCAGGGCTCTGTGCATGCCAGGTAGCAAGAGCACAAGGAACGGCAGCTGTCTTCCTAATACAACTAGAGAATAAAGGTGGAGCCCGAGACGGTGGTCCCAATACCAGTGGCAGCCTTCAGGAAAAAAGTCCATGATTTTACTTCAGCTGCTCCTTCCAACCTTCCCAGGTTCCAACAATAGCATCTTCTAAGGATAAAAAGTATTGAAGCCCAAGACTTAACCCCTGTAGTTAAAAAAAAAATGGTGTGATGAAATCTTTACAGATTGTGCCACCTACTGAATTTCTGAACAGAAATCTGCTAAGCCAAGCAGATACAATGATTAAAATAGTTTGAAAAGCATGCCTTTTACCCCTTCCCCAAGAATTCTGATGTGCTGGAGGTCACTGGTTAGATGATTTAAAAGGGAATTTAACTCTTTATTCCAGAAAAAGTCTCATAAATCAAAATTCCATGCACAGACCTATGATTCTGTCCAATACCCTTTGATCTAAAGTGAGCAATTTCTTTCATTAAACACACTGCAATCCACCTCCATCATATTTAATCTCTCTTCATTTCTGTGTGATTTCTCTATGGTCAAATTTCCTTTTCTGCATCAACTGAAAAGTTAAATTAGCTCAACGATCACAATAAACTATAGCATCAGGTTAAATTATTTCTAAGAATGCAAATTTCAAGCTTCAGCTGGTTATTAAGAAGATACATATATCTACACACACACACACAAATACACACAAATACATATATTGTTTTTGCGTAAATATACAGATACATATACCATAAAAAAATCATTAAAAGTGAAATTACATCTCTCTGACAGTCAATTTTACATTTTTTTTTAACAAGAAGCAGCAAAAAAACGCCTTGATATGTAATTCTTCAATTTTATCCCTCATAAATGAATCTGACTTGCTTTTCTAGTTTTTCACTTAGTATGCATCTAAGACAACTTTTAATATTAACAAAAAATATTTTATCTTGGCTCTCCTACCTAATGCACATGAAAACATTAATTTTAAATGTCACAATTATTGTTATAAAATGTCTAATGTCTCAGGAGTAATTAAGTAACTTCATTTCTCTACATCAGTGGCATTGGCAACTACATATTTTATAAATTTCCTGTTATTTTCTTATTTCCAGGCTCCCTCAAATGTTTCAGGTTCAAAGCCCTGGCTTCCTGGGGCTCAGCTCGGTGGACCGGACCGCCTCCTGCTGGCTCGGACCGGGCAGTGCGAGGGCGTCCTTTGGAGGCTGCTCCTGCTCGCTCTTGCCGCCGCCCTCAGGCTCTAGGCACCCCAATCTCTCACTCCAGGGCCAGTTGCGCCCAGTGCCTGCGGCTGCCTCTGCTCGGAGGATTCCCACGGCCTCTCGGCCCTCCCTCCCCGCGCGACCTGGCGGCGCGGGGAGCGGTACCTCCCCAGCGCCCGAGTAGCCCAGCTCCTCCCAGGAGCGCCCCGCCGCTCTGAGGTGCTCTCTATTGTTTCAGGTGATGCGCTGGACAGCGGAAGGCCAGGTGCCCTGAGCTTCCTGCTCAGAGTAGGTTGGGAGGCCTGGAAGGGAGGATGCAGCTAGGCAGAGCTGGACCCCCTGACTTGCCCACAGATACCCCCAGTGATAAGCACAGGCATCAGCCCTTATGAGAGTGGCTGTGGGAGCTCCTGATGAAATACATAGAGATCTCTATGGCGGGATGGGGGTGCTGAATGCAATCAGCTTCCTTATCACATCCCTGTTCCGGGGCTGGTGTCTCTCAGTTCAGTTGCACACTGGTCCAGCTTGAGGCACATGGAAACTGCCTGTCCTGTGTGCCTCTCCGCAGGAGTGGCTTCAGGGTGGGACCTCTGCACTCAGCCCAGTGTAGGCAGTTGCATGGCTGGCCTGTTCTCCAGTGTGGTAATGCCACTGCCTCGTGGATGCAGGGGGAGCGGCTCCGCCTCTCGGCCATGTGGGTGGGAGTCATCATGGTGGTGCTGGCTGGTTGGGTGGGCCCAACCTCGGGCCAGAGAGTGGTCAGGTGCCAGCGCTGTTGGACTGGGCTAGGTAATTCCCCAACTCCCACACCTCTCAGTGGCCCACTAGATGGCATGCAGGAGTCCTGATGGGGCTGAACCGGGATCCAGCCAGCCCAGAGTTCAGGTACTGGCTGTGACAGGGAGGGGCAAGCTGGTCCCCAGGAGCCTGAGAACAGATCACAGGCCTGTGTGGGCTGGGCTTCTCGAAGGGCTCCAGGCCACAGCTGCAATGTTCAGCCATAGCAGGATGGCCGTGCTGTGCGCCTTTCACTCGGGAGGGCAGGACCCTTCAGCTGGGGCAATGAGCAATGGCAGTTGTTGGGCTCATGGCCTGCTGGCACTTCTCTCCCAAAGCTGGATTTTGCTGATAGGAGCTCAGGAAGGTGCCTGACCTTGCCGGGGCAGCAGAGGCCGGGCTGTGGTGGAAAGGGTTAATGGGCAGCCTCTGGGGGTTGGGCTCTCAGAAGATCACTGAGCTGTGGCTGTCATGCTGAGGCAGGGGTGGGCAGTGGCACTGGCAGCCTGTCAGCAAAGCAGGCAACTCCCATTTGGCGGAGAGCAGCAGCAGAGGGCAGCCATGCAGTGTGTAGACTACCCACTCCTCTTTACCGCAGCTGCGGTATGTCTTTGGGGTGCTTTAAAGTGCCCAGTTCCCCTTTATGGTGGGGCAGCAGCAGCTGGTGCCAGGCTGCTCAGGAATCAGAAGCCTGTGGGATCCATGTAGGCTTGAGCATTGCCTCTGCACAGTCTCCTGCAGGCTCCCTGTGTTCATCTGGGGGCCCGGGGGCGATGAGGGGACTCTCCTGGGAGGAGGATTGCAAAGGTCCATGGCGGAGGTGTGAAATTTCCAGGTTCTCTCACCCACTCACCTCTTCCTTGTGTTAGGGAGCCCCTTTCAGTTCCATGGGGGTCCCAGCTCTGCAGGCTTCCCTCTCCTCTGCTGTCTGTGAGTCCCGTCACATCTCTGGTGAATTTCAGCATGCTCTCCTAAAGGACCTATTTGAAGTGTTAGTATTTACTCACTATTTTGATGCCTGAGGGGCACCCACTAGCTGCTTCTAGTCTCAGGCTGCCATCGTTCCACCACCCCCTTGTCGAAGAGAGCAGCAAACTTTTAGAAAACAAGTCTCACCTCAGAGCTGCCCCCAAACAGAAGTCTACAAAAGGGAACACAGTGGGCAATGCTTATTCCTTATTGTAGACCAGAACTATAAGAACACACATTTCTGAGAGTCCACTGGATGCCATGTGAAGCACCCCGGTAGAAATGGAATAAGCCAGAGCAGATGAGGTTACAAGGAGCCCCACATGGAATGACCAAGCTCACAAGAAGCCAGGGCACTTCTCACCCCTGGGATGGCACAGAAAGGTCCACGTCCCCAGGGGCACTGCAGGCTGCCCTTGGTCATTCAGGGGCCTCAACATGCAGGGGAAAGCTCTGCCAGGCAAGAGCATTCTTTGGAGATCACCATCTAGTCAGCCAGACAGACGGAGCAGGGCTAGGCTGGGTGACAGTCATGCGCACCTGCCACTTCCATGAGCTCAGACACGGCCCCCTGAGCCACCGGGAGGTTACAGTTTAGTAGCTGTGCGTCCAGGAAGGAGTTGAGGTAGATTTGTGGACAGTGTCCCGTCTCTGCTAGGGCACCAATCACTGAGGGCAAGGATCCTGGATCTTTAGATTTCCTACTGGTTTTCCCAGCGTACTAGGAAAGCTCTCTTGATGGAAGACCCTGGTGGGACTTTTGGAGGCAGATGTGCACACCTGGTCTGAACACCTGTATTAGCTGAACCTCTTACAGAGGCTTAGAGACAGACTGCAGAGGAAAATGTACATTTGGGAGGTTTGTTTTGTTAGAGAGTCCTCTGGGGAGCACTATGGTGAGAGACAGGATAAAGGCAGGAACAAGACCCACACAGGATGTGCTACAGTGAGCATCTCAAATCAATGGGAAAATTAATGACTATCCATTTTCAGGAAAATGTTAAGGCATTTTTCCCGAGGTCCCGAAACTTCAATTGTCATCCCAAGTACCCCAGCAGGGAGACATGGAGGTGATTGGGGCAGGGGCTGCCTAGTGACAAGGTGAGCCCTCAGATCCCCACCCCACCCACAATCAGGGGCTCAAGCCTCCATGAGAGGAGGCGTGAGGTGGGTGGAAGTGTCAGGGGCTGGGCTGGGCTTTAACAGCTGAGTCATCTGATTGCAGCCCAGGGCCCTGTGCACTTCCCCAGGTTGCCCCCTTCTGCGATCGGGAGCTGAACCACCAGGCCCTGCCAGATGGCGGCTGAATGATGAAGCTGCCTTAGTGCAGCACTCAGGTCATTTATCATTCAAGTGGCACAGCTAGAACTCCCAGAGCTCACGTGGGGCTTTGATACACACTGAGCCTCTACTCCGTGCTAGACCCTTGGTCCTCGGAGGTGGGATGTCACTTCAGAACACTGGCAAGGTTCTGAGGTTTGTCAGCTTTGTTTTATCCTCCTCGGGTATGTGCTGCCGATCACCACGGGTGAATGGTTTTACACTCAGTCACACTTTGTGAACCTGGCTTGCTTTCTTCACGGTTGATAGATTAGGAAACCACAGGTCTGAGGATTTAGAGCAGCTTGCTGAAGATCCCACAACTTTAAGTAGAATAACTGGTAGTCAATGCAGAGCAGCTGTCTGCGGAGGTGTTCCGGGTACTCAGTTCCTGTCCGCAAGTGCAGAACCTTCAGGCAGAAGTGGGGATGTGGAGGAAGTGTCCACCTGCCTTCCACAGAGGCTCACAGCCTGGAGCATGTCCCCAGCCTCCTGCCAGGTCATCACTGGAGCCTGAAGGAACCCCTCCACCTGGCTGGCCAGTGGACCCAGCTCTGGCCTGGAGTGAACCTCCCTCGCCACTGATGGTTGAGTGAACTGTCCTCCTGGCTGGCCTGAGCTACTACTGAGGTTGCTGCTCAGCCCCTCCCTCCAATCCCTCAGCTCAAGTCTCCAAGCCTGGGCTAATGGCTTGGGCTCTTTGAAGCCAGGAGCCTCCCCCAGGCTCCCACCACGGATGGCTGCAGGACCCCTCTGCATGCACACATGTACAAGCACACATCCACATGCCTGTGTTGAAGCTCATGTGCCTACACAAAGCTGCGGTCTTCACGCAGTTCCCATGACCCCTTCTGTGAACACCAGGACTCCCTGAGTAGGCCCCTCATGTGGAGGAAGACAGAGGGGCAGGAGGTACCTCCATGTCTCACGAGGGTGTCCTGAGTAGGCCCAGCATGTGGAGGAAGACAGAGGGACAGAGGGCCCTCCATGTCTCAGGCACTTCCTAGTGTTTCTTCATGTGCTGTGCTGGGTAATTTACATACATGGTCAGGTAATCTATTGAAATATTCATTCTGTTTTGTGTTCTCTCTCTCTGTTTCTATTTTTATTATGGCATTGAGATTTTTATTTACGCACCTTCCTGCTTTCTTTTAACATTATAAACATGTATAGGCCCAAGAATGTGTCCTGCCTTGTCCACAGGGGAAGGCCTCCACCCTGCTCAGCCTGCCTGTCAGAAATGTCTGACACAAGTTGAAGGAACAAAGCTGACACATGAATGCTCACACACACACACACACACACACACACACACACACACACACAAACACAAACACAAAGACATGGGTCAGCAAACACACACACACATGCATAATACACACACACAGGCAAACACCCACCCAGAAACACATGCATGTGAACACACACACACAGGCAAACACACACACGCACACATACAATGTTTAATTTGGCTGACTTGCCCGGCCACAGAGTGAGCACCAGTGGAGGAATCTAATAGCTGTCTGCTGAGGGGCACTTTCAGGGCGCTGAGGCTCCAGGAGGGCTGGGGGACATTTCTGACAGGCAGGCTGAGCAGGGTGGAGGCCTTCCCCTGTGGACACGGCAGGACGCATCCTTGGGCCTATACAAGGGGAGTCAGAACAAGTCCGTGTCAGAGAGCAGGGAAGCCTTCACTTTACCTGCTCTGGAGTACTGGGTTGCTCAAAGCAGCGCCCATAGGTTAATTTCCCTTTTACACTGCAGTGACTAATTCTAACCTCCCAGCCCCTGCCCTCACCACCTCCCCAAACCCTGACCTAAACTCTCACTTCCAGCTAAACAAACACCCACCCCAGACAGTGGGAGTACGCCCACTCTTCTCCCACACGCCCTGGCTCCCTAACCTTTCCTCTGAGTACCCTGACACAGAGAGCGTTTGCCTTTGTTTCCCTTCCTAACTGAAGTCCAGTCTCCAGTCGGGCCCTGGCTCCCACGCCCCTCCCTCTCCTTTTCCCTTTTTCTCCTGTGTCTTCACACTCTCCTCTCCGGGACTCCCAGAGCGCTCCCGCCTTGTCCCCTGGCCCTCACCTCTTCCAGTACAGCCATCACCCCTGCCCCCCGACCCCTGTTGCCTACAGGAGCTGCTTGCCTCTGTTCTACCCTCCAAGGCAACCCGCTGACCCCCAGAAGCCTCCACACCCTGCAGTGGCCCCCGGTGGCCCCTGTCCGTGAATCTCATCAGCTGCTGGTCAGACACAGCCTGCGCTCCACTGTCTCCTGCAAACCCCTGGCCCTGCCTTTCTCCTGCTCCCCAGTTCCCTGAGTGTCTGCTCTCTGCCTTGAATGGCCTTGGGTTCTCTCTGTGCAGCTCTCAGGCATATCTGTGGCTTCATTATTACCCCTGAGATGGTACCCCAGCCCATGGCTCCACCCCCATCCTCCTCTTGAGTTCCAGAAGTTTCTCCCAATTGCCTACTCAACAGCTCCCTGCGATGTCTGAGGTCCAGTGGTCTAGATGCAGAGATGAGGAAGTCTGCAGTGATCCCCTTGGGAAGTGCTCCTAGGAGGCTGGGGAGGGTCGAGGGAAGGAGGACAGGGAACCAGCAGGGCCCAGGTTGCCACACAGTGAGGCGCTGGCATCTGCTCAGCCCAGGCGGGGGCAGTGAGCACCACGTGGACAGGGGCAATGAGCTCTCCAGTCATTGAGCTGGGCAGGGAGGGATGGAGTCTCTGGGCACTGCCTGGGTTCCTGCATCTCCAGGGCATTCCTTAGTGGAAGGTCACAGAGGAAGGTCCCTTTAGGAGCAAAGCTCAGACCCTGGGGAGGGAGGATGTGACGCTGGCAGAGTGCAGCCAGCAGCCAGCACAGAGGGGAGACTCAGCGTTCCAGCACTGGCCCACTGGCCCTTTCTGAGGAGCACATTCCTCCATCCATACCACTGCCATGCAGAAGCCAAAAGCCGCCGATCCCTCCTGGCCCCTCCTACTCCACCCAGTCATCCCTCTGCCTTTCCCACCTCTCCTGTGCTAGGCTGGCCTCTCTCCATCCCTCCTGTTCCCCGCAGACCACTACCATCCCATCCCCTCCTCATTCTTCCCCTGGTCTCCCACTTCCAGTACAGCTGTGCACAGCTCTGTGCTTCTAAGATGTTCATTGAATCGTGCCTTTCTCCTCATGCCTGTCCACACCTCCTCGATGCGCTCAGGCTGACCTCAGACTCTTTGAGCTCACTCACCAGAATGAAGCCTGGCTAGGTACCCAGTACCCTACCCACATGCCTCTTCCACTATCCTCCTTGTCCCCTGTGGGGACACGTTCACCAATGGGCCATGCCTCTCCTGCTATGAGCCTGTGGGTGCATCTCCTCTCCTTCTGGCTGACATTTATTCAATGAGGAATCAGCTGGTGCCTACTTAGGAGGAAAAGGCTGGACACCATGCTCAGTCCCCAAGTACACACACCCCATGCATATATGCCCTGGCCCAACAGAAATATGCTTCATCCTCCTGCAAACACTACATCCTCATGTACACACACCACCACCCCTGCGCTGTGTACTCCACCCTCGTGAACACATGCTCCCTCCTGTGCACGCATGCCTTGCCCCTTGCACCCACGCTCCATTCCAGTGCACGCTCACCCTGTCCCATGCACTCACCCTGTCAGTGTGGAAGTGCCTTCAGGTTCTCCCTTACTCACTTTCACTATCCATCATGCCCACCCCCATGGCCCCCACCACCACCTGGCTAACTCTAGGATTCTTGTGATCTCTGGGCCCCATGGAAGGTCCCTCTTTCAGAGCAGCCTCCTCCAATGCCCAGCTCCCAGACTAGACTATGCCACAGCCTTTGTGCTCCAAATGGCATCCTGTACTCTTCTCTCTGTGTTCACGGGACTGTGTTGATAGTCTGAGCTCCCCGCAAAGCGGGGGTCTCCATGGCCAGCATCTGACCCTCAGCACAGGGTCCAGAACAGGACAGCCTGTCACTTTGTGAGGCAAGAGTGTGACATGTAGCTAGGGATCTTGGGAACACACAGAAATGAACCCTGGCTTGGTGCCAAGCACCCCAGGCACGTACCTCTTCCGCCATCTTCCGGATTCCTGGTGTCCCCCGGGGCCCTCGAGAGTGGGAGGAAGGGAGGGTTACAATGATTTCTTCCATGGGGACCCAGCACTCTGTGCTCAATCTCCCAGGCTCTCTCTCACTCCAAAGCTGGTGCAGCTTCGTGGGGCTAGGGGGACACGTGGCTTCAATGCCTTCTTCTGGCCAGACTCAATGACATCATGGGGTCAAGTTTGACTCAATAATCTGGGGGGAGGATCCCTTTGGATGGGACAGAGGCTCACATCCAGGCCTGCCAGCTGCCCCAGTCCCTACCTGGAATGAGGAAATACCACTCATAAAGGGAAACAGGGTCAAGGCAGGACTTGGGCACAGGTTGGTGGGTGAAGGGTGCCAGGGTGGGTGTGGGGACAACACATCCCAGAGGCCCTTGGTGACACGGTACATGATGGATGATGATAAGATGGTCAGCTGAGCCAAGGGGTCCCACAGGAACAGGTGGGAGCCTCAGGGCTCAGGACTCTGGGCTGGAAGGATTTAAAGTGCACCCAGGTGATCTCAAAGGCAACTGGGGTTCAGAACCACTGATGTGGGGAGACGGGGGAAGGGCTGGCCCAGGAGAGAGTCCTTGGGAGTAGTTCCTGGAGGCAGAGGAGAGACAAGAAAGAATGGTGAGGGGCACTGCGGCTCCCAGAAGCCCAGAGAGGAAGGAGATTTGGAAAGAATGTGGATCCTGGGCTGCAAGAGCTGTGAGACAGGCCTGAGGAGGGGATGTGAGCACAGGCCGGGAGATGGTCACAGAGGGCCCACCCCCTCCCACGGCCTCACTGTGCCCTGTGGGCCTCAGCGGCTGTGTCTTCCACTCTCGGCAGCACTGGATCGTGTCTCAGTTTTGGGGCTGGCATTTCTCTCTGGATCCTGCCCGGCGCTCTCCACACTATGGCTCCTTCAAGGGAACCCATCTCAGGTCACCTTCACAACTGGACTTTGGCCAAACCTTCCTGGAAGGGACTCATCCCCACCCCAGACTCACTGTAACTAGACAGTGGGCACCCCTCTATGTGCACATGTGTAGGGAGAGGCTGAACTCCTGAGAATGCCACCAGCAAGGGCACCTTGGTCCTGGCCCACAAGACAGGGCTCCCAGGAGGGTAGTGAGCCCAGGTACCCAAAAGCCTGGAATGGGCCCTTCATCAGTCTCAGGATGTGGAGATGGCTGCCGTCTTCCTCTCTGGAGGGCATCTCACAGAGCCATGGGCAGGACAGCTCCCAGCTCTGGAGGCAGCTTTGGGCAGTGGCTCTGTGCCCCGGGCATGGCTGCCTCCCCTGGCCCAGCTGGCCCAGCTCATCCCTACCAACCCCAGCCCACACTTCCAGGAACAGCCTGGGAATGCTGTGTGCTTAGAGCAAAGGGCACTGTAGGCTCCAGCCCTCTAGGGTTCTGTGAGCTGCTCCTGGCTGGTGCGGAGAGAGAAATTGTAGAAATAAAAGACACAAGACACAGGGATCGAGAAAAGAGAGTTTGGGCCCAGGGGTCCACTGCTACCCAAATCGCGGAGACCAGCAGCGACCCCGAATGCTGGGACACTCTCACTTTTATTGAGTTGCAAATCTGGGGGGAGGGTAGGTAGGGTTGGTGGTTGGTGACTAGAGGCAGGATAGATAAGGCATGGCAGTGATAGGGTTAAGTACATCAAGTGTCATTCAGGTAGGGGCTCAGGAATTTCTGGCACCCAAATTAAGGTAAGGAGCATAATGCATCAGCACTTTTTCCATACTTATCAAGAACTAAAATATTAAGATTTATGTTACTATTACTGATCTTTTCTAAGACAAAAGGAACCAGGTGCAGAAGCAGAACGTGAGAGTCGACATGGAACGTGACCACTGAAGCACAGAGTCACATAGAGACAGTTAAGCCCCGGGATGTCTGTGAGCCTCCCTGACAGCTGTAAGGCCCACCACAAGAGCTTGGAGAGGTGGAGTTTTCTCCTAACTTCCCCAGGAAAGAGATGGCTCAGCCATTTTGGACATCTCCTCCCCTAGCTGGTTAAACAGTGGGCACTTTTCCAGGGCTGGCGCTGCCGTACAGCCAAGGCGCCCTCCAGCAGCCCTTATGCAGGCATGACAGAGGGCTTAAAGCATCTTGCCTTAGTGTCATTCACTTCACAATGTCACCCCAGGTTCACACTTCCAACCTGAGAGGCATTAGTAAAAGAATGAAGATCACCTGTGAATAACTAAGATCACATATGAATAATAACTAATAACTACTATGGTTATATTTCTAGTTACTTTCTTCTTCATGATTTATATGGAAATAGGCTGAGGCTTTTTGCTCCTGCTTTGGCACTTACGGGATCTGCCCCTATAGGGCACTGGACCGGGGGTCAGGATGCTGAGCACTTCTCATCACAGGACATTCTTGTCTGTTACCTCCAAGCTTGCAGTGGATGGAAAACAAATCACTCCCCACCCAGGGCGTTATTCCCTCAGGGCTCCAGGAGCCATGGGACGTCTGCGATCCCATGGGAGACCTGCCTGGGATGAAGGGGCTGGTCCTGGAGGTAGGATGTGTTTGCTGAATGGTGGGATGGAGACAGCTGGTTGGGGGGTGGCATGGGGAGGGTGGCGCTGGGGAAACATTCCTGGCAGGGACCCCAAGGTGGGCAAATCCTGGAGTGGCAATAGTTAACCTCTGCTCAGGAGGATTCCTCCCTCTCTTGGCAGCCAGCGTCTCCTGGGGGCCCACAGGAGAGCAGGAACTCGCAAGCCTGAGAGACCTTGGGGATGGCAACTGTGCTTCCCACAAGAGGTGTGGTTTGGGCAAACTGTCTCAACCCTGGAGCCTGTTTCTCATTCTTGTACACTGAACCCATCCACACATCTCAGGAGTGATTAAGAGGTGTCTAGAAATGGCCATTCCAGTGAAGGGAGGCGGCTGTCGCTCTGCGTCCTTTGCTGAGCTCCCCATTGTGTCCACTGTGTACAAGCTTGTGAAGAGACACATTCTTTTTGATGTGATCGAGGTCTAGTAAAAACAGTGCAATACTACAGCTGTGTTTACTGAGTGGTGCTTTCACAGGCTGGAACTAAGAATTTCCCGTATGCGTAACAGCCACAGCCCAAATATCTGGCAGTGAGTTGCATAATTCCCCAGTGCAGGCCTGTGCAGTGTCTGGGTGGGGCCTGGGAGCCACAGGAGACACCCAAAGCCAAGCAGAGCCCTGGGGTGAGGGGGTGGCAAGCAGGTGTGGTGCTGGGTGCGGCCTGGGGCAGGCTTGCATCCCCACACTGAAGTGAGCAGCCTACTGGATCCTCAGCCACAGGAGCCAGACCCGTGGAGTCCCCGCGGAGGCTGACCTGTATCTCTTCATCTCCCCAAGAAAGTTGCCCCCGAGGTGAACAAGACGGCCTGGTGGAAAGCCTGGGTAAGCAGGAGCTGGCGGGAGAGCTGGGCTCCTGCACAGTGTTGGGTGTTGGGCACCAGGGAGGCCTGAGAGATGTGAGGGTGCCTTTGGCTGCCTGCTGAGCCAAGCATGGAGGGCGGGGGAGCCGAGAAGAAACAGTCCTAGGCCTAGAGCGCCCACGGCACGACAGGACCTGGGCTGGGAGACAGGCAAATGAAGAAATCTGGAAATGCAGGGGGAAGCTGAGGTTTGAAAGGAGTCCAGGGGAGGGACCCCTGCAGGGGTAGGGCAACTTGAAGGAAGGGGTGTCATGGTTGAGCCATGTGTGTAAATGTGTGTGGGGTGCACATGC